>ML784061.1:50366-87014 GCA_009831015.1 Picea engelmannii | reverse complement strand
TCAGGTCTTTATACATTACAGGTTCAAAGTTATGATTACTTCAAGTTAGGGTTGTTGACTAATCCAAAACTAGGCATGTGAGACTAAAGAAAAGTTTGATGAAAATCCTAGTTTCTTGTTGTTAAAGTTAATGAAGGTTTGAAAAAATGTGATCAGAAAACTCCCCCTATCGATATGTCTCCTCTTGACGTTGTACCTTCTCTAACCAGTCAAAGGAAAAATAATAGCTCCCCCTGTATGCATTCTACTGATCTTCCTTTGTGTATCTCTCTCTCTTTGATGATTTATCATCTCTGCAAGATGTTGTGTAGATCGATGTAGGACTACCTGTACATGTTTCCTTTCCTCTCTTCTATTGTTTCTTATTGTCCATTGGTGCTTCCTCATGTAATTCAATGACATATATAAAAATCATTAAAATATTCCTTTATCATAATCATCCAATTTTCTCTTATTTGATCTCTGAATCAATCTCTAAACTAATATGTCTTGTAATCATGCTCTCATCCACTGGTATATATCACCTGCTAAGCATCTCACGTATTCATCTATGCCCATATGTCACAAATTGTCCATAACTTTGTTGCTCAACTGTCCACAATGTTGACTCATACATCATTGTACAAAGACTTCTCTTAATCAAATATGTCTCATGATCTGATCTATTTTCTCATCAAACTTTGCATGTCTGGAACAAGCTGTATTGAAGATATCTTTTCCTAAATACAATCATAAACTTCTATGTGAGTCACTACCAACTTACACTTGTGTGGGAATACTTATTTTTCAATCGATCAACCTATCATTATGCAATTTTTCTCTCTGTTTGCTCTGAATATGTCTCCTCAAACTCTATAAGTTGCATGAAGGATACATCTCTGATCTATCTCAGTTGTTGCATAGACTCCCCCTGTTCAACATACATATTTACTGGGAGTCTCCAAGATGTATGACTTAGAAGAATACCTTCTTTGATGCAGAGTCGTCTTCCTCTTCGTCTATGGAATCGTCATCTCTCTGAACTCTGAATTCTTTTTTTTTGTCAGTGGATTGATCTTTCACTACAGTTCCTGAAAGTACAATCTCTTGAACTTGTTCTTCTTTTCTTTCTGGTACTACTGTGAATACTGTGATCTCTAGGACTTGGTATTTATTCACATGTTCTTTTGGTTTTTCATTTATTCTCCAAACCTTCATGTATCTGACATCTTCCTTTTTCCCTATAGATTTGTCTTCATCTTGTACTATTTCCAATCCTGAGACTATTTGATCTTCATTTACTTCTTCTTGTTTTCTTTTCCAAGCCTTCTTATATCTAATATAAGTGTTCTCTTTCATATAAGTATCCATCATGCTTCTACAATCATGAGCTATGTGTCCATAGTTATGGAATTTTTAACATTCAATTTCATGTGGGGCCACATATGCTTTTATTTCTTGAACATTTCTTCCATAATCCGTGCAATCTACAACCTTATGTCCAAAGTTAGTACAATAAAAATAATGACCATAAAATAAATTTACATACCTGGGAGTGAATGATCTTCTTTGTGGTGTAGTCCTTCTGAATTCGTACCTTGGTTGATCATAATCTTCTCTTCTGTGGATCCTTTCATTATGGTTGAAGCCTCTTTGTTTCCTGAATGTGGTATGTCTTGTTGAAGATGTATCTCTAGTATACTCATTCTTCTTTGATTCTTTTTTACCACGATTCATTCCTTTAAGTACTTATTCATAACTCTTACTCTTTTCTTCATTCTTCTTTTATGGCAACTTGGAATGCTTCTCTTCATTCTTTACTGCTGATGTGGATGTTTCTGTCTCTTCAACATTCTTGCTCAGCTTGACAATTTTACTTCTCAATGTGATAACTTCTTCTTCAAGTTTCTCAACCTCTTCTTCTTTCTTCATCATTCGAATCTTCATGACTTCTTATGTTCTCTTTACTTCTTCAAGTTGGATCTTCAATGTGATTATTTCAACTTCAAGTTTTCTTTCTCGTTGATTGAATTATGCTTCATGATTCTTTTCCTTTTCAATCTCAGGATTGTCTTCTATTCATTGGGATTTTCTGTCTCATTACTTTCAATCTTCAAATGAGGGAATTCAATTTCAATATGTCCCACTTCTTCGCAATTAAATAAAAAATACATACTTCGATTGACTTTGCACTCTAAAATTGTTTGACATGATGAACAACTTACCTCTTCTTCTGTACTTTCTTCTTCTTTAGCAATCTCTAACTCTGTGATGGGAGAATAATATGCATTGTGCATCTTATCCCAAAGTTCTTTAGCTGATGAACATTTTCCTACTTTGTCCTTTGTTATTTTGTTGTTCTTATACAATTCCTTCTTGGTTGCAGTCTTTGGTTTCTTTGAACCATTATGTCCTGTAACAATTGAATACAAAATATCATATCCCTGAGCTTGTAGAAATGTTTTTGTCCTTCTTCTCCATATCTCATAGTCCAAACCATTCTAATCATTGAACATTATTACTCTATTCATACTGAACATTTGTGCTCCATTCATTTGGAACACTGGTATTTCATTTATATTGTACTCCATGATCTACCTTCCAGTGGTTAAACTATTTCTTGAAGGAAACTGCTCTGATACCAATTGTTGGAATACTGAGAGGGGGGAGTGAATCAGTATGAGCAATTTATACCACTTTTAACCACAATATATATTCTTTCACTTTAACAATAATGTTTAGCAGTATATCATCAATGCATCATCTATGAATGCATCCAATATATATATATATATATATATATATATCATAAACACATGTAAACATAAGAAACATCACATGAAGAACACAATACACCAATATTTACGTCGAAACCAAAATAGGAGAAAACCACATAATGTTTTTTTATATATATCAAGAATTCATTCATAGGAAGCAACGACTTCCAAATTCTCCAGCTGCAAATGGAAGGAGGCTACAACCCCCTAGGTTCTTCGACTACAATCAAAAGGTGGCTATAACCACCTAGTTCTCATGCTCCAACATGAAGGAAACTCCAACTCCCTGATTCTCTGGCACCAACCAGAAGGAGGCTACAACCCCCTTTCCTTGCTCCATCCTGTCACCTTGAAATATAAGTGTAGACCAACTGTCACAGACTCTGCCAATATCACTTCCAAAAACTCTATCAATATCATTGTCACCACCATTGTCACTATCATTGTCATTGTCACATCAAACTATACAACCAATCACTCTCTCATCCACAAAATAAGATCCACTCTCATCTACATGCAACTCATGCCAAGATCACCAAGAGCATATCTCAAACCATATGCTCAACATCACCAACACATGCCTCTACCAAACATGTACTAACATCACCACATACCATCACAAGATATGTGTCTCAATGAAGTACCAACTTGTACCATGCATCAACATGTATATGTACCATCAACAAGTGCATCAACCATGCACAAACACCTGTATCATCAACACCTGTACCAACCATGTACATGCACATCAATTTGTACCAACCATGTGCCAACCATGCACATCAACACATGTACCATACCATATAACATACCATATACCATACCATGTACCACAAACCATATGCCAAGAAATATATTTCAACCATATACCATATCAAGCATCAATCATGTACCATATCATCAACCATGACCCATATACCAATAGTCCAAGAAATGTATCTCAATAAGTAGGTCTCAACCAACATGCACAATGTGCCTCAATTCATATACCAAAGTCCTCAAACACATGCCTCAAGCATGCTCCTCAATGTCACCAAGATACAATATATCAAGCCTCAAATATGCACCATAACATGTAACCAAACCAACCATTGATGCCTCTTACCAATGTACAATAACCTTTCCAAGATGCACTAAATCACATGCTAACATCACCATGCATGTACCATAACATATACTATCACCACCATGCATGTACCATAACACCAAAACTATAAGCCTTAACCCTTACCTATCATCCTATAGCTGACTTGTTACTTTGTAATATTACCTATAGCTTCTTCCACAGTCAATCAACAACCTGGTACTAACATTTTCCCAAATATTCAAGTGCCTCGCTAGACAACCGTAAGACAACAAGCAAGGGCCTCACTAGACAAGTATAGTGCAACAAGTGAGGGCCTCACTAGAAAAGTATAGTGCAACCCGCAAGGATGACCTAAATTAGGGTTTCCTCAATTTCTCCCACTCTCCTTTGCAATCCCGAGAATCTCTCACTTCTCCCACTTCGCTACCTCATAATTCTTCATTGCAAACTAGCCAAAAGATCAAAATACTAGACCATAAAATTCACAATATATATATTCAATGTAAGTGTATAAGTGTACTTGTGAATGACTCCTTGATGGGTATTTATACTTTTTCTAGGTAATCTCTTCCCTTAAAATTAGGGCTTCTAGATATTTCTTGTTGCGACCACTTTACCCTTTCATTCATTGACTTGTAACCAACTAGGGCTTCTTGATCATTCTTCGGGGCTTCCAACTTCACAAGGCCATATCTCCCTAACCGTGAGGAACCACGTGGCGTACCACATATCACCAAAAATCGAGCGATGTGTACTATCCATCTATGATAGTCTTGCCTACAATTACACTATATTTCATGACCAAAATCCTCTATCAACTTTGGGTCCCATAACCACACACTACATGTAGACTACATCAAATGTACCCAACTAACTCACCATCAATCTTGATAATACAAATGTCAATCATCTGTCCAACATCTCTAGACCTCTCCAAGGGTTGACATCAATCTCTAAGGGTTGACATCAATGACAACCAATTTTCCAAACCAACTATCAAACAATAAATTTCACATACGATGTTTGTTTTTAGTGTCGATTGTTTTAAACAACCTATTTTTTCGAGAGGTTACCATCCAAGCCATTAGTTTCATATTTTAAATATATACTGTATGCATATTTAATATGGATTCTCCCAGTGATATTTTTCTTACCCAAATCAACTAATTCTCATGGAAATATAATATGGAGGATTTACTCAGAATTAAAGGATTGTACTGGATTACCTTGGGAATAGAACAAGAACCCAACGATGATGAAAAGAAAGTCAAATGATATAATAAGAATGATGAAGCATGTGGACTAATCAGAAATCCCATCTCTCCTCATTTAAGGTTTCACCTTCAAGGAATTAATGGCCCATATAAAGCTTGGGAAAAATTGAAGTTGTGTTTTGTAAACACAATATTATTCAAGCCCACCAGTTGGAAAATCAGTTAATGGATTTAAGTCCAATTGATTTTACTTGCATTGAAGATTACTTATCTAAGTTCAAAACACTTAGAATTTTATGTATAGATTGAAAATTAGATATGAAGGAAGATCGATGCTTATATGTTATTCTTCCTAAGCTTGGTAGAGCATATTTTGGTTTTGTATCTACCTTTTATGCCACCAGAGAAGCTCTAGGGAGTTCTTATAAACAACACTCTCTTGAGTCATTTTATGATGCTCTAATTCAAGAGGAATATAATCTTGTGCAACTTGGATTGATTAGCAATATAAGTACACCCAACAAAGCCTTAGTGGTCCAACATAAAGATAAATCCAAGAATCCCAAGAAGCAACATCGTCACCACAACAACAAGCAAAACAAGGGTCCCAAACCCTCTCGGATAGCTTATTCTCCTAATGGTGATAAAGGAACAAAATTTAGAAGTAAGAAGACTGACATAAATTGAGAATTTTGTGGGAAATATGGTCATGTGTAGTCTAAATGTTTTAAAAAGATGGAAGTCTTAGAAGCAGTGATGAAGAAGCACAATATCAATATTGAATCTTCATCTTCTTCTCATGGACATGCACTTTCTTCTTATGGTTTTCTCCTACAATGCAACTTCTACTTCTTCTTTTGATGAGTGGATTATTGATTCTGGAGCATATTTTCATATGGCTAAGAGTAAAGCCATATTTTCTACTCATAATAAATGTAACACCCATAAATTTTTTATTTTGATGATAGATATCTTAGTGTTGCAGGGTTTGGAACAATTCAAGTAGATAATGGTCATTTCAATGATGTATTATGTGTTCCAAGTCTATCCTGCAACCTTCTATTAGTGTACCAGATCACTCATCCAGGTGAAGGTAAGACCATAGAGTTTTCACCTCACTAAGTTGTAATCAATGATTTAAAATATCTTAAGCATGTCCTCACAACTGGAATTGTTGATGATATTACTAGGTTGTACAAGTTTGACAACTTCAGGTCATCATCTTTTTCATCAGTTTTTGTTGCTCGTAGCAACGAATTGAACAGACTTTGGCATGAGTGGTTTGGTCATCTAAATTATCAATCATTATAACAACTATGTAATCAACACATGGTGACTGATATTCTTCTTGTTTCTTGCAGAAATGGTGTTTGTACCAATTGTGTTCTTGGAAAACATGATCAGGACAGTTTTGACAAACGTGCCTCTTGGCATGCCTCAACCCCTTTATAGTTTGTTCACAATGATTTTTGTGGTCTTATTTCTTCTCCTTCTTTCTCTGGGTGCAAGCATTTATTAACTTTCATTAATGACTTCTCTAGATGCACTTGGATTTACTTCTTAAAACTTAAGAGCAAAGTGTTTGACAAGTTTTTTGCCTACAAGGACCATTGTACAAAAACAATCTGGACATCAACTTCAAAGGTTAAGAATAGATAATGGAGGCAAATATGTGAACAATAAATTTACATGTTACTGCACTATACAGGGCATTCAAATGCAACACACTATTCCATATACACCACAACAAAATAGTGTTGTTGAAAGAAAGAATCACACATTAAAAGAGATGGATAATTGTATTATCCAATCTAAAGGATTAAGTCTTCATTATTGGGCGAAAGCCATTAACTGTGCAAATTACATAGTAAATCACACTCCCACAAAGTATTTAAAAAATATAACACTAGAAGAAGCATGGAATTAAATTAATCCATATGTAAGTCACTTCCATGTATTTGGCAATGTAGCATTGGCTCACATTCCCGATGAGAAAAGGAAAGCTTTACAACCTAAAAGTGTGAAGTGTATTTTTTTTGGATATTCTAAAGATGTCAAAGGTTATAGGCTTCTTCAACCTCATTTCAATGAAGTTATTATTAGAAGAGATTTTAAATTTGATCAAAATATCTTGTCCTTCAAGCCTAGTTCGTTGTTTGTGCCATCTTTAACCTACGAGCCATCTTCGGCATTTGTGTCATCTTCTATCCCTACACTGTTTTCTTCTTCTTTTTCTTCAAATGATGACAGTGAGGATGAAAATCCACCTCCACCTTCTCACACTCCTCCAGATGAGTCCATTGAACATGAACCTCCACCAACACCGCCACTTCCCAGTCCATTCAACATGAGAAGCAGTCAGTGATCCTTGAGATCAACATCAGACATGTTCAAAGTTCTAGTGAGCCTCTTCGCTTTTGGCTCAAGTTTTAGAATCATGATCCAGAAAAAATTGCAAAAGTTTTAGGTCATCCAGATTAGGACACATCAATGAATGAAGAGTATCTCTCTTTGATGACGAATGATAATTGGGATCTTATAGCTCTTCTGAAAGGAAGAAAACTTGTCAGATGTAAATGGGTGTACAAAACTAAGTATGCATCAAATGGAAGTGTTGAAAGACACAAGGTCTGATTAGTTTCCAAAGGGTTATCTCAAGTTGAAGTCATTGACTATAATGAAACATTTTCCCCTATAGCCAAAATGAATTCCATCCACCTTGTTCTAGCCCTTGTTTCCTCACATAAATGGGAGGTCCATTAGATGGATGTTAAATCTTCCTTCTTATATGGGGATTTGCAAGATGAAATATACATGGAACAACCTCATGTCGATGTCCATAATGACTTCAACTTTGTTTGTCACCTTAAGAAATCTCTTTGTGGTCTTATGTAAGCCCCTTGAGCTTGGTATGCCAAAATGGATAGATTTCTTCCTGACATCGGCTTTTCTATATGTCGTTTTGATCCTAATGTCTATGCCAAGAAAGTAGGAAGCCATCTCATAATACTTGTTCTTTATGTTGATGACCTTATCCTCACTAATAGTGACCCAAACATTTTAACTCATGTGAAATCCAACCTTAAAAAGAAATTTGAAATGACAGACTTAGGCTATTTGCATTATTTCTTTGGCATCCAAGTATTGCAAACTAAGGAAGGAATCTTTCTTTCCCAGTCTAAGTATGCTTGTGACCTTTTTTTCTGCTTTCACATGGATGATTCTAAAATAGTTCCTTCTCCCTTCAAATATGGAGTCAAACTTATTGCCACTTGTACTTCTCTTGAAGTTGATGCCACTTTGTATCATCAATTAGTTCGTAGCCTCTTATATTTGACTCGTGCCCATCCTAATATTTTTTTTCGTTGGTCTTATTGCCTAGTATATGCAAAAACCCCATGAAATCCATTAGAAAGCAACTAAAAGGATACTTCGGTATGTCCCAATCACGGTTTAGTATTGGATACATTACAACTCAGGGGGGACTACTTTGTTGGTTGGTTTCACTGATTCAGATTGGGTCGACAATCCTGATGATAGGAAGAACCTTAGTTCTAGACCTGCCACTTGGGACTATAAGAAACAATAGGATATTGTTATTTCTTCAGTAGAAGTAGAGTACCGAGCAATGGTTAATGCAAGTCAAGAAGTCTCGTGGCTTCGATAAATACTTTTAGAGTTTGGATTGCAACAACAACATCCAACCACCCTCTCATGTGGAAATCAGAGTGGCAAAAAGGTCTCCAAAGATCCAGTTCAACATTAGCACAACAAACACATCAAGATACACATGCACTTCATCATAAAGCTCATTTATGATCGAGTTATTAAAGTGGTATTTTTCCCTACAAATATCAATTTGTATACATTTTCACAAAGTCTCTTATAGAAGTGAAGTTTTCTTAACTTCGATCTATGATAGGAGTTTAGGAACTTGTCATCAAGGGGGGATTTTCTCTAATGCCTCCTTCCTTCTCCTATTGTGTCATATTTATAAATCCTTCAATCTAATCCCAAGTTGTTCTTAAAGGGGGATGTTAGGATATTTAGACACTTAAGAGTTAGTTAAGATCAACTTGGTCTAATGTGTCATTAGGTTAAAGTGTGTTTCTCTAGTATGCATTTGTAATATGACGGTCACAATATGTTCTCAAAATAGAGTGATCTGAAGGTTTATATTCTCCTCGACCTTAACAGATACATTGATCCAAGATTTAACACCCAATTGGTCTGTGATCTCTATTTAAAGAGCATGGAGGGTCATTTGTCGATGATCGATTGTGAGAAACACTCTGTAACATATTTTATTTTGCATTAATAAATTGCCTCAAGTGGATGTGTTGGTTGGGGTTGTGGATGTTTCCCCATAGGGGTTTTACCACATAAAAACATTATTGTGTTAATCTTTGATCTGGTTGTGTGAGTGGTTATTGAAGGTGTCCATCCTCTATTGAAATACATGTGTTGTTGAACATAATCTATTTCTAAATTTTTCAAAATCCACTCAAATTGATTTTTTTTTATTTATGTGGAAACCATGCCTTTGTAGTGGAGAAGAGACAATGCGATTTCTTTTTTATATCTTAATTTACATTTTCAAATTTTTAATTTTCCAATTTTGTTTCCAAATTCACCTTTTTTTTCATTTTTTTCAAAAAAATGTTGTTATTGTGGTCATTTGTAGATTCATGCACCACACGGCGGTGCATTTACAGGCTTCCCCAATCTTGGTGTTTCGTATCATTCTTAGTGCATTGAGAATTTGAACATGGTTGATGCGTGAATTTATTGCAATAAATGGTGTTGTAAGGAATGTTACATATCATTGGATACAAGGCACAACATCTATGCATGGGCATTACCAAACATAGGCAGATATGCTTTGCAATTATGGTGCATGTATGGATAACTCAATGTATCATCACTAGTGTTATCCTATCAAGTTAGTGCGCCACCGTGCCAAATTTGCATGTACCTACGATATGTAGTGTTATGATGTGGATTGGTAGTGCCATGATTGGTGCTACAATTTATTTGATATGCACTGGTAAATGCAAGATAACAATGTCCCATTATGGTCATGGATGTGGAGATAATGTGTCGCACCAATTTTAGTTCTACTATCTCATTTTGGTGCACTATGTGGCATACTGGATGTGCCAATTCTCTGCGATGCACTGACAATGTTTGCTAATGAGGACTAGTATCATTGTGTAGCAATGTTACGTATCAATACATGCACATTAAATTGGTGACTATGCACATATATATTTAGATGCACTAGTTCATTCATTAAAGCTTTTAAAATTATTATTCTAATTGGTGTATTTAGAGATGACCAAATGCACAATATATAGTGTTATTTGACATTGTCAGTGCACTGTATTCGTGGGGAACAAGGCTCACTCTCATGGTGCATTGATGTTGTCTAGAAAGCACTTCTTTACAATGCATTTATTCATGTGAGTGCATTGTTGTAATTGTGGAATATAACATCGTATATGGTGCATTGTAAAAAAAACAGACACACCATAATTAAATAGATTCTTTAGGGTAATTTACACATTTTGAATGCACACCAAATTTAAAATACAATATTGAATTAATATTACAAATTGTAATTTAGTGCATATTGTTTATTTTATATTATATTTTTCTAATGAGTTTTATAAGTTAATAAAGGACAACCACAAGAGTAGAAGGTCGATATGTATCATTTTGTGTGTAATTGGGAGGCTTGTGGAGGAAGAGGGATTTATTTCCTCATCCTATTATTGCTCAAACTTGCCTCCTTTTGGGGGAAGTTGAGCTCCTCAAGTTTTTTTATGAGGCTAAATTCGTCAAGGGGAATATAGTTTTATTATGACATTTGATCCATCATTACGATCATGGCAGACAAGCCTTCAAGGTTGGTCTCAATCCGTGGTACCAACCCATAGAGGGGGACATTTATTTCATCATTGGGCCATTTAGGAGGGGGAGTATTTACCCCTTTTCCCCAATGTTCCACCTAGTGTTGTAGGAGACAACTAGCTAGCATATGTATATAGATATGCAAGTCCAGACATCATAACATTAGACTCCCCCCTAACTCACTCCTCTAGTTAAATTTCAAATGTAGGAATATTCCTTTTTGTCAAAAGATTCTTTTGGAGTGGGAAATTGATTTTTAAACACCAACTGAAAATTCTTAACTTTGTGTAAAAATGTTTAACTCCACTTGAAACTCTTAACTCACATGGTAGAAGTTTCTTAACCAACCTCAAAATATAGTAAAATAATCTAATTGTGGTCGGTGTATTTATGCTCCGAAGTTGGATTATTGGGTAAAATAAATCACACAGCTATGGTGCATAACATAATATGTGAATTATGGTGCATGTATCATCTTTGAAAAATGGTTTGATTCACATAAATTTCTTGGCATGGGGAAAACATTTCAATCCATGTTGCAAGTCTCTCTTATGGTGTCATGGAAAAATACTTCTATTGAGAAGATTTGAAATTTGAAATTTTCGATTTTTTAGTTATATTTGCTTCCACATGCTTCTCAATGCCTTATTTCAAACTTCCAATGATGTACAAAATGATATACCTTTGAATTATATACAAAATCCTAGCAATTGTTATCCAGAACCCTAATGAAATCCGGAAGTCAATTTTTTAAAATGAAGGATACACGAGTTTTAGTTATCGTGGATGATATCGAGAAAAATCTAATTATTTGAATTTACCCCCTATAATGAGGTCCTTTTCAACTTATCTTTTGCAACAATCATAACCATATTACAAGAAAAAATGTGAATTTTGAAGAGGTGGAAGTATTGCTTAGGTTAGTGTTTGAAGTTTATTACTAACCTTGTCGTTCCACATGTAACATATTATAAAATTTATATTTTTCCCGAATTTTATGGATTTTTTATCACATAATGTGCAGTCTTGCAGGAAATTATCTATACAAGGCTTGGAAATATCTACCTCTTTTAATGGGACTATATGAGTATTTTAGAAGAAAAAAAAATATGTTTTTTTTGTTTTGTTTTTTGGCTTATGTTATTTTGTTTTCGGTAAATGGTTGTGGATAAAGCATACACGACCAATAATATTTCAAGTGTCATAATCAGAACATCAAGTTGTATTCAATTTCTAATTATGGCCAATGATCTAGGGTCTTATTACAATTTGTAAAGGGTTTATGCCTCTCCCTACAATCAACCAATAGCCTTCCAACTACCTTAAATATTCAATTAGAATAATTCATATCCCAAAGTTTGTCAAAATTCACCAAGGACAAAGAAACTTCTAAATTTACATAGTTAGGCTTCATTGCATCATAAAAATGCACACCCTACATAAATTATGCACTCATAGAGGGTCCAAAGAAAAGAATGACATGTCATCATCAATGATCACTTTCCTACATTCTTAGAATGCATGCAAGTGTGTTAAAGTTCAAGCAAGAGTCCAAAATTAGAGTTTTGGAAAAACACGTTATTGCATCGACGTGAGTTGGATCCTAAAAATACACTATCGACCATACACAAGCGCTTTGTGATGAAATATGAGGATCGATCGCGAAAGTATATTGATGATGATGATGATGATGATGATGATGATTAACGTCCAATGAGACTAAAATGTTCTATCGGACCTTAAGAAGTGTTGACGCTTGAATCCGTCAAGACCGAAACGACAACCCCGCGAGGATATGAATCCTCCTGCGTTTTTAAAGAGATTGTACTCCTCTTGGCCTAAAAGATATATCAATGATATCTTGGATTAGGAGAATTCTAAGGAAACAGACCCTAGATCTTTGTTGCTTGAAATCATGAAATGATATGGTTATTCAATAACCTAATATGATCTTTGTATGCAACAAGAAGTCTTTAAACATTTGAAAAGATTGAAGGAGAGCTTTAACATCATAATTTCTTTGTGATCAACATCACATACACAATCTTCTTAATCATATATAAATACATCCATGTCTTTTTCACGAAAAATAGGAGAGAATAATTTTATCATCTCAAATAATTTTAAAAGAGTATTGCTATCAAGATCAAAAGAGAATTTGATAGGTCAGTCCCAAATAGCTCATACTTAAGACTCAAAGTTACAAGATACAAACAAAATCAACCCTAAAGCAATTCTTTGTGGAGTTTATTCATGAAAAATGTTCTTCATTACAAAAGATTTAACGGTCATGTATATGGATGTAAATACTCCATGATGATTTAAGAAAAATATTTTGGAAGAATACAAGAAGAACACTCAAGAACTCAGCTTTGTGCCCAATTTAGAGACTCAAACATAAGGCTATGAGAAATGGTGTAGAAAAATAGGAAGACTGGAGAAGATGGAGATCTATTTTCTTTGATCAGAAGATTGACCGTGTATTCATGAATGTACTTTCATCTTTCTCTGATCTTCTACCCTATCCCTCTAACAATTCTGATTCTTAGCCCTTGATGAAGCCTTTCTTCTATTTTTAAGATGAGATTTTCTAACTACTTGAGTAGGTAGGGTTTCTTTCTCTCTTGAAATTCCCATGCAATTTTCTTCTTAAAACATATTATTTAATCAATTCCTCAGTTAAGTGCTTAGTAATGAATCCACATCATTAACATTCATAACTTTTAAATGGGTCCCTTTCCTTTTTTAATAAAAGTTTTTAAATAAACTTTTATTTTCAAAATTCAATTAATTTCCATTTTAAAGAGGGGGATTGTGTTTTAATTGTTTGGAAGTGATAGTCAACATTTTAGCCATGGAAATCACTTTATATGTGATCTTTATTGTCTTATCTTTCCAACGATATATTTTTTTCCCAAATTCGTCGCCCGGATCTCAAGATATGAGATCCTGAAGTTGAGTTGTCTCACAGGCCCATTAAAAATGAAAGTGACTAATATTTTAATTTCAAGGAAAAATATATCAACTTTCAATCCTTAAAGCCTGTACCATCATCTTCTTCATCTAAATACCTTTCCAATGGTATAAATTTTGCATGATTCCAACACCTAGAGCTCAAGTTATCGCCTCCACAAGATTAATACTCAGCCATCATCGATTGGTCATCTTGGGTAAATCTCGGCCTTTGATCTTGGATTCACCCTCCTTTAGTTCAAAATTCGACTTTTATTGTAAATCCCATCCCACATGCATGGGAAACTTTGATTTTTAGTATTGTATAGTACTAAGTGTTTCATACACTTAGTAAGAAACATTAAAGAGAGAATATGGAGCTTAGTGGGTCGACCTCCCTTGGAAAATTGATGAATAAAATAATAAATTTTCATGCCAAGTCAATGTCCACCTCACGCCCAATCACCCTGATGAGTCATCCATTTACAATTCTCCATGCTTCATCACCTAATAATCTACCACATTTCATCAATGATGAAAGGCCACATGTCTTCATGTGATAGGTCAAAAATTTGCCATGTGTATCCAATAAGAGTGTGACATGTGTCTTCAATAAAACTACGCCATGTGTCACATTAGTGAGTTTCCATGTCAATCCAGTTGTAGGCTACCACTTGTCATATTATCATAGGTTTCCATGTCATCCAAGGAATGGCTGACACATGGCATGAAATGAGAGGTTAATAATAAAATAATAAGGAAATATGATTAAGTGTGAAGTGGGTTAAGTGTGGGATATAAAGTGCATGAGAGCATAAGAGAGAGGATATGTGAGGGGGAGGGTAGTTTGTAGTGTCAAAAGTGAGGGGGGGAGAAATGTAGGGAGCGGAGTTAGGGAGGATGAGGCGAGGTGAAGGGTGGTTAGGGAGGGGAAGAAATAAGGAGAATATTTTCGGACCCGCGGAGGTGAGGGGGAGAGATGAGGTGAGTCCGAAAGTTCGGAAGGAAATTAGGCTAAGTGTGGAGTGGTGAAGGGGTGAAAGGGGGTGTGGGTGAGTGACTCTGATCGAAGAGGTAGGGGGGTAATAGAATATTAAAAAATAAACTAAGGCATGTAGGAGTGAACGAGAAGTGATGTGAGATAAGGAGGGAGGAGTGAACGAGAAGTGAGGTAAGGTGGAGAGATAAAGGAGGGAGTATATGAGTCTGAAAGGACTTAGGAAAATTTCTAAGTTTGGAGTGGTGAGTGGGTCTAAGTATGGAGTGGTGATATGAGAAAAGAGATGAAAGAAGAATGGAGAATCATGGCAGGTGCTCGCGAGAGATAGATTTTTTATTGGTTTTGAACCCAACAAAAATTAAGAATATGAAGGGTCTTGGGCCTGGGAAAATGTGGATACATTTATGAACAATTAGCTTTATTCCACATGAAAAAGGTGTCATTTTCTGCATAAAATTTAAACCTTGATATCTTGAGCATACGAACTCAAAGTTCTGATCTAAAAATGCACGACGATGCTAAGACTAAGGACTACACAATGAACTTATAATAGTTTAAAAATTTTCGTCTTTAACTATCAATTTTTATTATTATTCCATGAGCGGGAACCTATAGGTGACCAAATTTTGGTTAACAAGAGGGTAAGGGATTACTTGCAATTCTTTAGAATTGTATTTCAGTGCTCAAAAAGCATTAAGAGAATATTTCCAAGATCATCGTAGTTTTGTTGAGTTAAAACGTTAAGAAGGTTGGTAGTGTGACACATATTTTGAAATTGAGATCTAATCTGAGTATAAGCTGGACAATCTAAGAGAAAGTGTTTTTCATCTTCAACCTTCTTAGTGTCACAAAGGTTACACACTCTTTCATCCCAGGGTGTTTTAGGAATTGACCAATGCCCAGTTTCACTATGGAGCTCATGAGAATTTGTTCTTATCTTATCAATTCTTATTTTTTTCTTTACACTTGTCAAAATAGAAAGATAATTTTGATTATACAACCCCACATTTCCATGTTTTCCCATATTGTCACCATTTGCAAGTATTGAACTTGCCAAATTTCCACTTTCCTCAAATTGCACTATTTTTAGGCCAAGTTAACTATTCTTCACCAAAATGCATGCCTAGGTCAAACCATTGACTATTTATTTGATCTAAAACTTGATGATTGTCTCTCGTGACCTCACTGGGCTTCTTACAGTGTTACATTTTCAATCAAAACCACATAAAATCTACATGTATAAACTACATCAAAATTGTTCTTTTTACATAGAATGCAAATCAAGCCAACGTGTCTTAGTAAAATGCAAGTTGAATTAAAGAAACTAATCCTAAAGAGCCATATCAAGAACTAGAAAAGTTATTTGTAATTTTACCCTTTATGTTGGTAGAAAACACTGGTGGAGGATACCAATGTGTGTGTTTGAATCTCCCTATGATTGGCTACAACCATGGATCTTACTTTTGAAAGGGGTTTGCCCCCCTCTCCAAAATCTAAAGTGGTTGTGTTTTTAGGTTTAGTGGCCACCCTAGGGAAATATGCAAAGTCTCAACCCACTCAATTTGTCAAGAAACTAAAGAACATTCATGAAGTCCCTCTTCCAACCTCATCTTCATGGAATATGGCTTTGGGCCTGGATAACCAAGGCTTGATAAGCTTGTTTATTTGGATATGGCCTTCTCTAAGAGAAATGGTGACCTAGGCCCAAAGGAATTGGCATATTTTGATCAAAGGTAAGATAACCTACTATTTTTGTGGCTGAGGGTTTTATGCTTTTCTCTCTGAAAACAAAGAAAATGGAGATTTGATATCTAGGAGAGGACCATACTTCTTTGGGTTCACTTGCCTCACCTCCCCTTGCATTATTGGAATGAAGATACCATGCACTGCATAGGGAACCAAAAGATATAATTTTTTCTTGGGCAAGTATATGTGTAGAAGTTGATCCATAGAAAAGAATACTTGAAGCTATTAATCTAAACCTGGACCACTGGAGTCATATCCAGGCTTTGGATTATGAGCAGTTACCCTTCAAGTGCAAAATCTGCCATGAATATATATATCCATTTTGCAAAATATTGCAAAAATAATCTGTTGGTCACCCAAATGGTGCAAGAAAATAAGGAGCGATATCAAACAATCAAGAAGAAAAAAATATGCCAAGCAAGATGCACCATCTGGGGATATTACAGTAGCTTCAGTATCCCTAGGCCCATAAGAGCTTTTAGGTCCAAGTCAAGAAGAAAAATCCCAAAACCAAGTTGCTCATAACCAACAAGGAACATATGAAATAATCAATAATTCCCTAGAGCATATCAAAGAAGGTGGATTAGGTATATCACAAAATAGGTATGAGGTTTTGACACAACCAAAACCAATATCCTTCACAGGAATTGTGGCAGCTTCAATTATGTTGAAATATTGTAACTGCAAAGAGTATTCTAATTATTATTGAGTTATTATCATATATATCAATCCCCTTTCGTGGAATGATCATGTCGGGACTTGTGTATGACCAAATCCCCTTTTGTGGATTGGTCAAGCCCTAATTAAATGGTGTTAATTGAGAAGTCAGCGCCCAGGGATAATTTAAAGTGGTTTTATCCACTAGTTGACGAAGTTGTCCTTGCCCAATGAAGAGACACAACCCTAGCACCTGCCAACAAGTATAAATAAGAGTGGAAGGCACCTCATTAGCTCACTCACTCAAGTCACTCATCTAGTGCGCAGTTTGGAGATAATTGCAATTGAGAGAAGGAGATAGAGGCACATTGCTCAGTATTGGATATTCTCTAGTGTTTGGTATTTTATCTTGGCACTGTATTGGAAATCTATATTAAGGAAGTTTTTGCTGGGTTTTCTCCCGCATGAGGGTTTCCCAGGATAAAATGTTGTGTATCTTGTGATTTTGTTTCTCTTAGTGATATTGCATATGTTATTATTGTCTAGTAAATTGAAAATAACTTAATAACAACTCTAAAATTTAACATGGTTTCAGAGCTAACCTGAAGAGAGCACATTTCACTGGATGATAAAAAAATGTCACTGTTGTTGTACACGAAAATTAGGGCTTTTTGTTGGAAAGGAATTTCAGCCTAAAAAACACCCAGGGAAGTGTGCCCTAGCCTAACAACCTCATTGGCAACTTGAGTGAACCTTTTTAGTGGCCAGAACCTCCGGGAAGTGAAACCCTAGTTTTTGGTTGGCACCGGGAAACCAAAACGATAGAAGTACCAGTCCATATTTTCACAGACTCAGTTTCAAGAGGTAAAATTTGTATTTTCTTAAAACAAACTGCACCAGCCTACTCGTCTCAGGCAAGCACACCTCCTGGTAAGTTCAGATTTAATTTCCAAGCACTTTCAATTTTTGGTCATTTTCCCAGCTCCAGGTCAAGATGTCTGCAAGCACCAAGCTTGTTGACAAGTTAGAATGTGTGGAAAACTTTTTTGCCTCGAAGTATAGGATTATACTCATTCTTGAAGAGAATGAACTTGCAAAATTCATAAAGGAAAATGTATCAAAACCCGAAGAATATGCAATGAAAGAAAAGTATAAGAAAGATATAGTTAGGTAAAAGAATCATTGCAGACTCTATTAAAGATAATTTGATCCCTCAAGTGGCTTATAAGAACACTCCAAAATACATGTTTAATGCCCTAACCAGAATGTATGAAGGGAAGAACATCAACCCGAATATGAATCTGAGAACCCAACTCAAAAGTACAAGGATGCAGAAAGGAGAAACAATCCATGACTATTTCTCTAGAATTTATCAATTCAAGGAACAACTAGAAGCAATTGGAGACAACCTAGATGAATATGAATTCATAATGACAACTCTTAATGGTCTCACAAGACCTTGGGATGCCTTCATCCAAACCATCTGTGCAATAAAGGAGAAACTCCATTTTGATATATTATGGGAAGAATGTGTTCAAGAAGAAGAAAGAGTAGCTAACCGAGAAGCAATATTATTAAGGGATGAAGATCAATCCCTAGTTTCTCATGCTAAAGGAGGAAAGAAAATATCGCACTTCCAGAAGGAGACCCATCAACATAAGGAATCTCACTCCCCAAAGAGATTCACCCACTCTCATAAAGAATCTCACCCTCCAAGGAGATTCTAGAAGTTTCAGAAAGGTCAAAGAAGAGAAAAAGAATTATCCTCTTATCAATGTTACCATTGTGATAAGATGGGACATATTGCTAAGAATTGTCCAGCAAGAAGAGAAGAATACAAGAAAAGAAATAATAAAAGACATCATGCCCATGTAGTTGAAGATGATGAGCCACCCACAAAGATGACTAAAGAAGAGATTGAAAACTATGTTTTTTTTTCATCCCTCTCAGGATTTGTGTCACCTGGAGAGGATACTTGGCTCATAGACAATGGTGCTTCTAAGCACATGACAGGTCATAGGGACATTCTCTCTAGCCTTACAGAAAAGAACTTCCCCCTGAAAGTTACCCTCAGAGATGATTACTGGTACTGTATCAAAGAAGTGGGAGAATCCACCTACAAACTTGATTCACGGACCCCGATGAAGATGAAGGATGTACTATATGTACCAGGTTTGACAAAGAACTTAATTTCTATCTCATCTCTAGATAATAAAGGCTTCAAAGTTGCATTCATAGATGGTGAAGTTCTTATGTGGCCTAAAGGAAAAACCATAGAAGATGTGATAGTCATTGGAACAAAAGTAGGTGGCCTATATAAGTTAAATGGTCACTCATATGCAACTTTGACTCACTCCACTAAAAGTCCATGTGAACTTTGGCATAGAATATTATCCAACATCAACTATATTGCCTTACCATATGTAAGCAAGGTAGTCAAACGTCTACCAACATTCAAGGTTGATCATGAAGGTGTGAGCAACGGATGTGCACAAGGAAAGAACATAAATAATCATTTCCCGAAGAGTGACAATAAAGAAAAGGGAACCTTGGAACTCATCCACTCAAATGTATGTGTCCCAATGCCATCAACCTCTCTAAGTGGGTATGTATACTATGTGTCATTTGTTGATGATTATTCTCGCAAGACTTGGGTTTACTTCTTGAAATCAAAAGATGAAGTGTCTGGAAAATTAAAGGATAATCTCTCTAAAAGAAAAATCAAGATACTCACGTCATATAATGGAGGAGAATACACCTCAAAAGAATTTGTAAGATTTTGCATAGATGTCAGGATTAAGAGGGAGCTCACCACTCCCTACAATCCTCAGCAAAATGGTGTAGTAGAAAGAAATAATAGAACTATAATGGAAGCAAAGAAGACTATGATCCACGATGAAGATCTTCCAATGCACTTATGGGATGAAGCAATAAGAACAACAATGTATGTCCAAAACAGACTATCCCATAGTGCACTTGGATTCAAAACCCCCGAAGAAATTTTCTCTGGAAAGAAGCCATAAGTAATCCATCTCAAGATATTTGGCTATCCAGTGTTTGTACACATTCTGAAAGAAAGAAGAACCAACCTGGACCCTTTAGAAAAGAAGGGAATATTTGTTGGATACTCTGAGGTCTCTAAGGCCTTCAGAATTTACATACCAGGTTACCATCACATTGAGATAAGCCGAGTTGTAAACTTTGATGAATATGCAACACTCAAGAAATCAAGGAGATGTCAGCTTGAAGAAGTATATGAAGAAGAACCAGTAGCTCCCAAAGTTGCAGAACCAGTGAGGGAAGTTATAGTCACCCCTAATGAGGAGATTATAGAATATCATGACATGATAGAATCTCAAGAACCTCCCCAAATGATGATCTCTCACAAGAGAAAGCCAACTTGGGCAAGAGAACTTAATCAAGATGGAGAGAAGTATGGTGCCCCAGAAGGAACCATGAGAAAAATAGAGAAACCTAACCCATTCTCTAGTTATATGGCTTTGATGTGTGATCTCATAGAGAAGGAGCCTACTTGCTTTGAAGAATCCATTTAGAATAAAGAATGGACAGATGCCATGACAAAAGAATACCAATCCATTATAAAGAATGATGTATGGGAAATAGTTCCTAGACCGAAGGGAAAATATGTGGTATCTTCCAAATGGTTATACAAGATAAAACATGTTGTTGATGGAAGTATTGAAAAACATAAAGCAAGGTTTGTAGCTCGTGGAGTTTCTCAAAAGGAATGCATTGATTATGAAGAGATGTTTGTTCCTATAGCTAGATACACTTCTATCAGAACAATCACACCTCTTGCAGCCAAGATGAAGTGGTAGTTACACTAGATGGATGTGAAAACAACCTTCTTAAATGGTGTCATTGAAGAAGAAGTGTATATAGAACAACCTCGAGGATTTGAAGTTGAAGATAGAAAGACTCATGTATGTAGGTTGAAGAAGGCTTTGTACGGGTTGAAGCAAGCTCTTGGAGCTTGGTATGAAAGAATTGATAGTTTCCTGACAAGCTTGGGCTTTACCAATAGTAAATATGATTCTAACCTTTACTTCAAGGCTATGAATGATGATCCAGTTATATTGTTGTTGTATGTGGATGAATTATTCTTAACTAGAGAATAAAATCTCATCATTGATTGTAAGAAGAAGTTTGCTGCAGAATTTGAGATGAAAGACCTAGGCCTAATGCATTATTTCTTAGGTCTTGAGGTTTGGCAGAGCCTAGAGAATATCTTCCTTAACCAAGGGAAGTATGCAGTTGAAATACTGAAGAATTTTGATATGTTGGAATGTAAATCCATGAATACACCCATGGAAATAAGTTGAAGCTTCTGGTTGATACTTCGTCAGAATTGGTTGATGCTACGCTATACAAATAGATCATTAGATCATTGATGTATCTGATGAACACCAGGCTAGATATATGTTTTGTTGTGAACACCTTGAGTCAGTATCTGGTAGAGCCCATACATGTTCACCTTGTTGTTGCAAAACATGTGATGAGATACCTTATGGGTACGTTGGAATTTGGTCTCAGTTATACTGGAGATCATGACTTCAGACTGATTGATTATACTGATTCAGATTGGGATGGAAGTGTTTCTGACAGAAAGAGAACTTCGAGATGTTGTTTCAGTCTAGGGTCAGCCATGACTTCATGGCAGAGTAGGAATCAATCCAGTGTTTCTCTTAGCATGATAGAAGTGGAATACATTGCAACATGTTCCACTAGTTGTGAAGCCATATGGATTTAGAAGTTGTCAACGGGTCTATTTGACTTGGAGATGGAAGCAACCGTGATTCTATGTGATAACAAGAGTTACAAAAAGATTATGGACAACCATGTGTTCTATGATAAGTCGAAGCACATAGAAATATGGTATCACTACATTCATGATATGGTGCAGAGGGGAGATATAAATCTCCAATATGTTGGCACAGATGAGCAAGTTGCAGATGTGTTTACCAAGCCTCTTTCTCGTGTGAAGTTTGATCACTTCTGAGAAAAGCTTGGTGTTGTCCGAAAGGACCTCCCTCGAAAGGGGGAGTGATGTTGATGATACTATAGTATATTGACCAACAACGGGTAGCTCCGTTAGGATTTTATATCCTAGGGGACTAATCATCCATGGGAAGATCCTGAAGGTCTGGTAAGGACGGTTTTTCAGAGTAACTATGCATGTATATGCCAGTTGTGGTCAGTAGTGGTAGGTCCATTAGTATTTTATATCCTATGGAATCCTTTGATTTTTGGGAAGATCCCGAAGGTCCAGTAAGGAAAATCTGTAAGAGTACCACATGGTAGCTCCGTTAGGATTTTATATCCTAGGGAATCTTATGATTCCTGGGCAGATCCTTAGGATTTGCTGAGTACCACAAAATGTTGTTTCACCTACCTCATTCTATTGCTATATGATGATGATGATGATGTGATCTCAACCTCGTGCTGATGATATTGATGATATCGTGGTCTCAACCTCGTGTTGATGATGTTATCTTAGCCTCGTGTTGATGATGTTGATGATGTTGTGCTCTCAGCCTCGTGTTGATGATGTTAATGATGTTATCTCAACCTCGTGTCGATGATGTTGTGGTCTCAGCCTCATGTTGATGATGTTATCTCAACCTCATGTTGATGATGTTGATGATGTTGTGGTCTCAGCCTCGTGTTGATGATGTTGTTGTTGATGATGTTGCAT
This sequence comes from Picea engelmannii, assembly GCA_009831015.1. Classification (NCBI taxonomy): domain Eukaryota; kingdom Viridiplantae; phylum Streptophyta; class Pinopsida; order Pinales; family Pinaceae; genus Picea; species Picea engelmannii. Next base: position 63,973 of record ML784061.1, on the reverse strand, counting down.
CAGCCTCGTGTTGTTGTTGTTGATGTTGTATCATCCTCATGTAGTTGATGATGATGTTGTATTAGTCTTGTATTGATTGATGATGTTATATTAGTATTGTACTAATTGATGTTGATGCAGATGATGATGATGCTCCAGCTCCATGTTGTGAATGATGATGTTGTCAATGATGAGAAAAACTTTCGATGATTTATAGATATGCCAGTCAGTGTTCAAGACGATTATGATGTTGTTACCCTCTCTCTCTCCTGATGATGTTGTATTGTAGAATATCCTTCTTGTTAAGGGGGAGTGTTGAAATATTGTAACTGCAAAGAGTATTCTAATTATTATTGAGTTATTATCATATATATCAATTCCCTTTTGTGGATTGATCATGTCGGGAATTATGTATGACCAAATCCCCTTTTGTGGATTGGTCAAACCCTAATTAAATGGTGCTAATTGAGAATTTGGTCCCCATGGATAATTTAAAGCGGTTTTAGCCACTAGTTGAAGAAGTCGGCCCTGCCCAATGAAGAGACACAACCCTAGCGCCTGCCAACAAGTATAAATAAGAGTGGAAGGCGCCTCATTAGCTCACTCACTCAAGTCACTCATCTAGTGTGCAAGTTTGGAGATAGTTGCAGTTGGGAGAAGAAGGAGAGAGAGGTGCATTGCTCAGTCTTGGATATTCTCTAGTATTTGGTATTTTATCTTGCCATTGTATTGGCAATATATATTAAGGAAGTTTTTGTTGGGTTTTCTCCCCCATGAGGGTTTACCAGGATAAAATGATGTGTATCTTGTGATTGTGTTTCTCTTAGTGATCCTGCATATGCTATTATTGTCTAGTAAATTGAAAATAACTTAATAGCAGCTCTAAAATTTAACAAGTTAGAACTCCTCAGATTCCTACTTTTTAAATGATAATATTGGAAGAAACAGAAATACCTCCCAATGTAAATTAAGGTGTTGCCTCTAACTTTCAAGAAGAGCTCGATCATATCCTAAAAATTGTCCAACACTCCTTGAGAACCATAACAAGGGAAAATGCCCAGTAACAAACCGACGAGGAAGAAAAAGAAGATGAGGCAAATGAGGAAAGGAAAATTAAAAAACCAATAGGAAGCCTACCAAGGAAAATAAGAGGAGATAGAAAATAAGGAAAATGTATTGGTCACATAGACAACCATAGAGAGATCTATTGGAACAGGCTCAAGAAAATTTAAAAATCCTAGAGTCGCATTTCCCCCTTGGGGTGGGGATTCTAAACCAACAATTAAGTAATGATAATAGTCTCCTATAATTGTAGAGGCACAGGTAGTAGGATAAAACTATAATTTTTAAGAAATATAATCATTCAAGAGAAACCCACTATCTTCCTCGTGCAAGAGACTAAGCTAGAGGAAAAGGAAGCCATAGATGCATGTACGACACAATGGTCTATTCGTGAAATAGTAGCATCCAAATTTAGAGATACATTTGGAGGCATTTGTACAGTATAGAATAACCCCACTTTGCATTTAGAGTTTTGTTACAATACTCAATAATGGATCTTGATGAGTTTTACTAATCACCAAACTAGGCAAAAGACAAATGTTATAAATGTTTATTATCAACTAGCTATAAAGAGAAGGAAGAATGCTAGGACTCTCTAACAACACTAAAAGACTTAGAATATTTGTAGAATAGTATAATTGTGAGTGGTTTTAATGTTACTTTACATCACAAAGAAAAGAGGGGAAGCAGTGTTGTAAGAGACTCGTTTCGAGAGCACACGGAGGAAACAATCTCATAGTGGGATCTAGTGGATATCAAGAAAGACAAGGGGAAATATACATGGTAATCATCTTATCCAAAGCAATCTTCTTTTGAGTAATCATCTTATCTCCTCCAAAACTCTTTCATGGACAACCTCAAATCACAAACCCATTATCCTCAATATATTGGAATATTTGGATTATGGACCCATTCCATTTAGGTTCAACTCCCTTTGGCTTCAATATTAGGAAACTATAGGGATAATATTCCAGGAATGGAGCAAGTGGATTACAGGTTCCCCAATATATATTTAGAAGTAGAAATTAAAAGCAGTTAAAAGTGCTCTTAAAGATTGAGCTAAAAAAAAGTATTCACCTTCAGAGCTAAAGAAGATTGAACTAAGGCAACAAATGGACGCTCTATAAAGAAAAATAGAAATTGAGACAATAATCGACGATCTAATAAACAAGGAGAATCAAGTTTTTCCAAAACAATGCAAAGTACTCATAAAGGAAGATGAAATGTGGTGGCTAATTTCATGAAGTTTGTGGATAAATTCAGGAGATAGGAACACCTCTTTCTTCCACAAACAAGAAAGACTCAAGCTTCACAAGAACAATGTAAAAGAGATCTTTTGGGAAGATATAATAGTCCTCATAAGTATCTATGAGATTAAGGAGGAAATACAAGCTCACTTTGAGGAAATGTACATTAAAAATATAGGGGCAGACATCCCAAGCATAATGATAGAAATGCTAGAGAATATCCCGCCTCTTATTATACATGAAGAGAATGCAGAGACGGTTAAGGAAATAAACGAGGAAGAAATCTACAGTGTAATTTGGGGGTTGGATCCAAATAAAGCTCCAGGGCCATATGGGTTTACAACTCACTTATGGAATGTAATTAAAATTGATCTTAAAAGAATGTTGCAATATGTTCAAAAATCTTATAGGGTAGGAGGTAGCACTAATTCAACCTTTCTTGTTCTCATCCTTAAAGATGAAAACCCTTCGATGATATCAAGATTCCAACCCATTTCTTTGAGCAATGCTTCCTATAAAATCTTATCCAAGGTCATAGAAAACAAGTTGAAAAAGATCCTCCATAAAGTAATCTCTAACAATCAAGGAGGGTTCATGTATAAAAGGTAGATCAAAGACAATGCCATAATTTTTCAAGAAGCCATCTGTCCAATTAGGTGACAAGGGACAAAGATATGATTATTAAGATTGATATGGAAAATGATTTTGACAAGGTTTGACATTTTTCTTATAGATTTTATGCACAAATTTGGATTTTGTTCCTCATTTATTCTCTGGGTATTTTCGTGTCTTTGTAACCCCTATATAGTGCCTTTAGTGAATTGGAGACCGACAAAAATTTTCAAGGGGAGAAGGGGATTGTACCAAGGCTACCCCTTATCCCCTCTTTTATATATCATTGTGGCTAAATCTTTGAGCATGAAGTTGGAGGTTGAGAGGTGAAATGGAAACTTGCTAGCATTTATACTATGTAGAATGTGCAACCCAAGAAGTGGTTTATCAATGGATATATTCCACACTCGTGAGCCCCTTTACTATAATAGAGGCCAACTATCTAATAGGATGTGCTAGAGTTCTCTATGTAGCTTGAGTTAATCGGTAAACTAATGTATGTGTCGACTTTAGGAATAACACCCTGAATGGTATAGTTTGAATACCAATTGATGACATTGTCATAGTGGACCCAAGAGTTGGCAAAGCATAAGTATACTAGGAGAGAAGTTTTTGGTGTACAATATGCAAAGTTGTTGGCCATCTGTAGAATGATTGTCTCATGACTCAAAAGTATATCGATGTGGTTGCTAATTTGTTTGTATGGAAGGAATAAATAAGGATTTTTACTACTAAATCCATCCTGGGCACAACCCTTACCATTGCCCCTTGTTACAAATTACAACAAGACTGCAACTATAGTACATTCTGACTTCTATAGAGAAAATACCTATTGTACAAAGGACTATTGAGCATTTTCCATGTTAGTAGAGAGGTTTACAAAGAACATTTTGTACTAGAATTAGTTGTGGGTGGAAATAGAGTCCCAAATAAAAATAGGAAAATTAGGATCCAGTAAACGATGCAAATTGTCCTCTGCGATAGTATTATAATTGCGATAAGATGGGGTATATTTCCAAAAGATAGGACATTGTTGTAATATAGGATATAATACATAATATTGTCTATATCTTATTGAGAAATGGGAAGCACATGGTAGGAGGCAATGAGGAGATAACATGGCGAATTTAGAACCTAGGATCCTTGGAGGTGAAGGAGTTGGATACTACTACATAAAAATCAATATTGTGACTGGGGGAAGGACTAAATTATGCACATATGTCAGCATTGTGGGTCTCAAGTAGATTCAAAAAGTTGTAGTTGATACTCCTATATTTGATACAGGTCATAAGAAATAATATTTCAAGGATGTTATTAAGATCACGCAGGACATTATTTGTAGCATAGAAGGGGTCACATACACTACATTGGGGCCACAAAATATTATAAGGGGCCACCAAGTAGATGTTAGAATACACCCTTACTTATATATAAATATGAAGTACATGGATGGTTGAAGACATTTTTGTGCATATTGGAGTATGATCAATTAACATCATAGTTGAAAACCTTTCTCATAAATATTATGGATCCCTCTACTAGAAATGATGACATGCCTCTATGCCAAGTCCAAAGGAAACAATTAGGGAAGGATTCTAGCTTCAATGCACTAATTGGAGGATATGAGGTAAGGGAAGTCACACTAGATCTAGGATTTGCTGTGAATGTCCTACCTAAAAATCATGGGATTTCATGTGACAAATGAAGTTAGTCTATTCACCGATCCAATTAAGGTTGGGAAACTACTCAAGGATATTGTTTATCAATAGGATAGATCACATGGAGGTAAATATTAATGATGTGAATGCCTACATATATTTTGAATTCAATTATGCTATTGATGATAAAATCCCCTACTTTATGTTATTAGGGACTGGTTTGGCCTTTGAAAATGGTGCCAATTTGAATCTAAAGAAACAATGTATGTCACTTGAGAAAGTAGGCATGTGTGTATATAGCCTATATATCCCACATAGTTGTTTGACAACACAGGTATTCCAACAGAGGATGAACACCTTCAATAACCACTCACACAACTAGATCAAATATCAACACACCGATGTTTTGACATGGTAAAACCCCTACGGGGAAACATCCACGACCCTAACCAATACGACCACTTGGAGCAGTTTATTAATGCAAAAGAAAAAAATTACAAAGATATTTTGCAAGAGAGTTTCTCACAATCGATCATCGACAAATGACCCTCCATGCTTTTTAAATATAGATTATGGACCATTCAGGTGTCAAGCCACGGATCAATGTAGTCGTTAATATCGAGGAGAATATGAATCGTCAAATCACTGTATGTCGGGAGGATATCGTGACGGTCGGATTTCCTAACTACAAATGCATACTAATGCATACTAAAGAAACACACTAAGAAGCACACTTTTACCTAATGACACATTAGACCAAGTAGATCTTGATTAAATCCTAAGTGTCTAAATATCCTAACATCCCCACCTAATAACAACTTGGGATAAGATTAAAGGATTTGCAATAGTGACATAATAGGAGAAGGAAGGAGGCATTAGAGCCTATCCCCCCTTAATGAAAACTTCATGAAATTCTAACATAGATCAAAGTTTGGAAGACTTCGCTTTTGTAAGAGACTTTGTGAAAATGTCTGCAACTTAATCTTTTGTAGGGAAAAAGAGCACTTCAATAACTTGATCATGAAGTGCATGTGTACCTCAATGTGTTTGTTGTGTTGATGTTGAACTGGGTCTTTGGTGAGCTTCATGGCACTCTGATTATCGCACCAAAGGATGGTCAGATGCTACTACAGGAATCCAAACTCTGAAAGGGTTTGTCAAAGCCACAAGGCTTCCAAAATTGCATTTACCGTTGCTCAGTACTCTACTTCTGCTGAAGAAAGTGCAATAGCATGTTGTTTCTTACAAGCCCAAGTGACAGGTCCTGAACCAAGGTTGAAAACATAACCTGTAGTAGACTTCTGATCTTCTGGGTCATCATCCCAATATGAATCAATGAAACCAACTAATAAAGGAGCCCCCCTGAACTGTAATGGATCCCAAACTGAACTGTACCTCAGACATACTAAAGTATCCTTTTAGTTTCTTTCCAATGGATTTCATGGGGTGTTTTCATATATCGGGCAACAAGACCAAAAACAAAGGAAATATCAGGATGGGTATGAGTCAAGTATAGGAGGCTACCAACTAACTGATGGTACAAAGTGGCATCAACTTCAGGAGAAGTACAGGTGGCAACAAGCTTGACTCCAGACTGGAAGGGAGAAGGGGATGGTTTGCAATATTCCATGTGAAAGCAACAAAGAAGGTCACAAACATACTTAGATTGGGAAAGAAAAATTCCTTCATTGGTTTGAAAAACTTGGAGGCCAATGAAATAGTGCAAAAGCCTAAGTCTGTCATTTCAAATTTCTTCTTAAGGTTGGTTTTCACATGGTTTAAAATTTTTGAGTCACTATTAGTAAAGATAAGGTCATCAACACAAAGGACAAGGATTATGAGATGGATTCCTACTTTCTTGGTATAGACATTAGGATCAGAATGGCATCTAGAAAATTCGGTGTCAATATAAAATTTGTCCATTTTGGCATACCAAGCTCGAGGATCTTGCTTAATACCATAAAGAGATTTGTTAAGGCTACAAACAAGGATGGAGTCGTTATGAACATAGCTAGGAGGTTGTTCCATGTATATTTATTCTTGCAAATCCCCATGCAAGAAAACATATTTAACATCCATCTAATGGACCTCCCATTTATGTGAGGCAGCGAGGGAAATAACAAGGAGGATGGAATTCATTTTGGATACAGGGGAAAAGGTTTCATTATAGTCAATTCCTTCAACTTGGGAAATCCTTTGGCAACTAACCGAGCCTTGTGTCTTTCAACACTTCCATCTGATGCATACTTAGTTTTGTAGACCCATTTAAATCTAACAAGTTTTCTTCCATTTGGAAGAGGTAAAATATCCCAAGTATTGTTTTCCATTAAGGAACGATACTCTTCATTCATTGTTGTATCCGAATTTGGATGACTTGAAGCTTCTGCAAATGTCTTCGGATCATGAGTCTCTGAAACTTGGGCCAAAAGAGAAGAGGCTCACTAGAACTGAGTATGTGTCTGAAGTTGATCTGAAGGATCGCCGACAAGATCACCAGTTACTTCTCGTGTTGAATGGACCCATCTAGGAAGCGACGGTGCTGGTACTATTTTAGGTTCAATGGACTCATATGGAGGAAGGTGAGTAGGCAGAGGTGGATTTTCATTCTCACTGTCATCATCTGAAGAAGAAACCAGAATAGGAATAGAAGAAGGCACAAATGTCGAAGATGGATCGTACGCCGAAGAAGTCACAATCACAGAATTAGGCTCGCAGGCCAAGATATTTTCATCAAATTTAACATCTCTTCTAATAATAATTTCATTACAATGTGGTTGAAGATGTATGTAACCTTTGACATATTCTGAATAACCAACAAATATACACTTCTCACTTTTAGGATGCAATGCTTTCCTTTTCTCATCGGGAATGTGAGCCCATGTTATACTGCCAAACACATAGAAGTGACTTACATATGGTTTAATTTTAGTCCATGCTTCTTCCAATGTCATATTTTTAAGAGCCTTTGTAGGAGTGCGATTTACTATGTAATTTGCATAGTTGATGGTTTATGCCCAATACTTTAGACTTAATCCCTTAGATTGGATCATACAATTAACCATTTCTTTTAATGTGTGGTTCTTTCTCTCAACAACACCATTTTGTTGTGGTGTATATGGAATAGTGTGTTGCATTTGGATGCCCTGTGTAGTTCAGTAACTTGTAAAATTATTATTCACATATTCACCTCCATTATATGTTCTTAACCTTTGAATTTGATGTCTAGATTGCTTTTCTACAAGGGCCTTGTAGGTCAGAAACTTGTCAAAAACTCCGCTCTTAAGTTTTGAGAAGTAAACTTAAGTACGTATGGAAAAGTCATCAATGAAAGTTAAGAAATACTTGCACTCGGAAAAAGGACAAGAAAGTGGACCACACAAGCCACTTTGAAAAAGATGCAAAGGGTTCGAGGCGTGCCAAGAGGCACGTTTGTCAAAACTGTCCCGATGATGTTTGTAGAGAACACAACCGGCACAAACACCATCTCTGCGTGAAACAAGAGGAAGATTGGTCAACATCTGTCGATTACATAGTTGTTGCAATGAGCGATAGTTTAGATGACCAAACCGCTCATGCCAAAGTTTTTTCAAGTCATCACTATGAGAAACAAAAACTAATGGAAAAGATGATGACCCAAACTTGTCAAACTTGTACAATCTAGTAATATCATCAACAATTCCAATTGTAAGAACGTGCTTAGGATCTTTTACATCCTTGATTACAACTTGGTGAGGTGAAAACTCTTTGGTTTTACCTTCACTTGAATGAGTGATTTGATATATTGATAGAAGGTTACAATAAAGACTTGGAACACATAATAAATCATTGAAATGACCATTATCTACTTGAACTGTTCCAGATCCTACAACACTAATATATCTAGCATCACTAACAAATGTTTTCTTGGTGTTACATTCATTTAGAACGGAAAATATGTCTTTATCCTTAGCCATATGATAAGATGCTCCAAAATCAATAAGCCACTCATAAGAAGTAGAAGTAGAAGTTGCATTGAAGGAGAAACTGGAAGCAGAAAGTGCATGTCCATGAGAAGAAGAAGAAGAAGAAGTAGAATCAATATTGATGTTGTGCTTCTTCATCATTGCTTCTAAAGCTTCCATCTTCTTGAAACATTTGGACTTATCATGACCATCTTTATCACAAAAGTTGCAATGTTTGTTAGTCTTCTTATTTTTAGATTTTTCTCCTTTGTCCCTATTAGGAGTTGAAGTTGTCTGAATGGGTTTGGGACCCTTGTTTTGCTTGTTGTTGTGGAGAGGGTGTCGCTTCTTGGGATTCTTGGGTTTATCTTTCTTCTAGGCGACTAAGGCTTTGTTGGAGGTACCTGTAGCGCTGATCACGCCAAGTTGTACAAGCTTATCTTGCTCTCTAATCAAAGCATTACGAAAGGACTCAAGAGTGGGTTTTAGATAAGCTTTCCCTAGAGTCTCTATCATGGAATAAAATTTAGATACAAACACATAATATGCACTACCTAGCTTAGAAAGAATAATATAGATGCAACGCTCTTCCTCCATATTTGTGGTACACTCTTCACATAAAATTATAAGTGTTTTAAACTTAGATAGATAGTCTTCAATGCAAGAAAAATCATTTGGACTTAAAGTCAATATCTGATTTTCTAACTGATGTGCTCGAATAATATTGTGTTTACCAAACACAAATTCAAGCTTTTCCCAAGCTTCATCAGGGTCATCAATTTCTTGAAGGTGAAACCTTAAATCCGGAGAGATGGACATTTCGATCAATCAACGTGCTTCGTCATTCATATTAGCCTATTTGTCTTTCTTTTCATCATCAATGGGTTCTTTTTCCATTCCCAAGGTAATCTGATACATGCCTTTACTTCTTAATAAATCCTCCATATGAGATTTCCATTGGAAGTAGTTGGTGCTGGTAAGAAAAAGATCACTGGAAGAATCCATATTAAATATGTAGGTAATATGGATTTAAAAAACTGAAATTGATGAGATGGATGGAAAGATCTCGAAAAATTAGGCCATTTTAAAAAAACAACACTAAAAACGAACTTCGGATGTCAAAGTTATGCCCTCACTTTTACAAATAAGTTGCTTTATGAAGTTACCCACTTTTGTAAAAATAAATAGGGATCACTTTTACAATGAAGTTATTTTATAAAAGAAAGTTGCATGCAAAATAAATAATTTAAAAATAAAATATTAAAGCTACTTATAGTGATTCACTTTTATACTTGAAGTGAAATAAGGCAAGACCTCTTAAAGCTACTTATATTGAACTCGAGACCTCTTAAAGCTACTTATATTGAAATCAAGACAACTTTTAACCAAGTGAGCTGGAAAAACATATCGTATTGTTTAGGAGGAGGATTGGGGTTGTTGTTGTTATTGTTGTTGTGGAAGATGGCCTTGGAGAATGTGCTCATAAAAAAATCTTTTCACAAAAGAAAAAAAAATCGCTTCTCGATGACAACAAGGGTTAGATCTCAATTAGCTTTCCCAGAAAATACATATTTTCCTATTTGTTTCTGATTTTTCGAGATTGCACAGGGCGCGGGGCAAAGGGCATACACAGATCTAAAAGAGTAGCAACCCAAAAACAAATAATATAAAATCGAAATAAACCTAAAATAATACTCTGCAAAAATTTTAAAAAGGGCGTATTTAGGGTTTATACCTCTGGATCTTATTGAAATGGTCTTGAGAAAACATAAACCTTTTTGAGTGAAACAAAAAACATTCCTGACTAAAACGAGTGCTCTGGATGTAATGGAATAGTCCTCTCAGCCCATAAACGTACGAAAATGCCAGAACCAAAGATGAGGCAACTCGGCTTCACGATCTCGATCTACAACGAGAGCAGGTCTTCAAACAGGCTCTGATACCATCTTTGACAACACATGTATTCCAACAAAGGACAAACACCTTCAATAACCGCTCACACAACCAGATAAAAGATCAACACACCGATGTTTTGACGTGGTAAAACCCCTATGGGGAAACATCCACGACCCCAACCAACGCGGCCACTTGGAGCAGTTTATTAATGCAAAAGAAAAAGATTACAGAGAGATTTTACAAGAGAGTTTCTCATAATCGTTCATCGACAAACAACCCTCCATGCTCTTTAAATAGATATAATCGACCAATCGGGTGCTAAGCCACATATCAATGTAGTTGCTAATATCGAGGAGAATATGAACCATTAGATCACTCTATGTCGGGAAAATATCGTGACCGATATATTTCCTAACTACAAATGCATACTAATGCATACTAAAGAAACACACTAAGAAATACACTTTTACCTAACGACACATTAGACCAAGTAGATCTTAACTAACTCCTAAGTGTCTAAATATCCTAACAATAGGAATGATTTTTTATTGATCAAGTGGAAAAAGAGTTGGATGAAGATGTGATGGGTTAGTTATATAACTTAACCATAGGACAATAAAAATATTATGTTAATCCAACTACTGATTGAGAACCGAGTTGAAGGAGCATCTACATGTATGGAACCAACTTTGAAGAAGCGAGTAAATGCTAACAAAATGAAGATTATTGAAGAATTCAATAAAGCCATGTGAGAGTAGACATGATAACAAAATATTAAAATGTAAGGAAACAATGGCACACACACTCAGTACACAAGAGATTTACCATTGAAACCCTTAACTGGGATTGTATTAAATTAACTTTCAAAATATAGTAGATAGGTTTTCCATAGCATCAAAACCCTAATTTGTTGATTGGGATTAGATTACAACTCTAATTGCTCAATCATAATTAGATTACAATTGGTTGAAATAAAGAAAAAAAGAGATCGTGGTGTTAATGGGGCCATGCTTGCTTACATAATATACCTACATGGAATATAATACATATTCAACTATGGGTATTCCAAATGACTTTGAAAATGTCCCACTTATTGTATGCTTTGCAAAACAAGGAAAGCCAATCTTCATCAAATTTGTTTCTTAGGTTAGTTATTCCCATTAATTTTCTACACTAAGGAAACCTCTCAGTAATGTCAGACTTTGTCAATGAGTTTGCAACCTTCTTCACGATATCCACCTTCCTTAGTAACAACTTATCTTCGGTCATATCTCTAAAAAATGATACCACACATCAATATGATTTGTCTTAGCATGTCAAGTAGGGCTCTTTACTAGAAAGATTGTGCTTTGAATGTCACAATGCATCCTTATAGCTTCTTATACGAAATCAGTACCTAAACACAATCTTTGTAACCATAGATATTCCTTACTTGCATGAGTGATTGCCTAAACCTATATTTTGTTCTTGAGAGTGCAACTACAACCTTCCTCTTACCATTTATCTTTAAAATAGGTTAAACACATAACCACTTGTAGAACTTCCATGATCGAGATCTCCAACCCAGTCCACATCAACAAAACCCTGTACATCTACCACTTTCACCCTTCTTGGTCTTCCTTGGTATCACATTGCATAATCTGTAGTGCCACATGCAAATATCTAAAGACCTTATTTACTGTTGTCCAATGTCCCTTTCATGGTTTTGACATATATCTGCTCAAAACTCCCACTACACGGGCAATGTTTATTCTAGTAAAAACCATAACATACATAAAACTTCTAATAACACTTGCGTTGGGAACATCGAACATGTCCTCTACCTCATATTGTGTTTTAGGACACTATTATGCAAATAAATTCTCACCTATAGGAATAGAAACCTTGATCGGTTCACATTCTTGCATATTAAACCTTTGCAATATTGTCTCTAGATACTTCCTCTTATTTAACCCAAGTTTCATGTTAGCTTGATCTATTTTAATTTTCATGCACAAAATGAAATTTGTAGCAACAAGATCCTTCATAACAAACTTAGAGAACAACTAAGATTTATCTTCTTGATGATTTCCTTGTTGTTTCATATTAGCAACATATCATCAATGTATATTACCACATAAACAATGTGATCACTAACTTGCTTGGAATACACACAATGGTAAACTTTGATTCTTGAAAATCCAAGTCCCAATATATATGTATCAAAATTTTGATACCACATTCTTGGAGATTACTTTAAGCCATATAAGGACTTCTTCATCTTGCAAACTAGCTCCTTCTCTCCCTTCATTGTAAGAACTTTTGGCTATTTCCTATAGATCCTTCTTCTAGGTTCCCATGCAGAATCAAATTCTTCACATCCATTTACTCTACTTCAAGATCAAATACAACATCAATAGAAAAAATAAATATAATGGAAGCCAACTTATCAACATGAGAAAAATCTCATTTAAATCAATTCCCTTAACTTGGGAATATCCCTTTGCTACTAGACAAGCTTTGTACTTCTCCACTTCACCTTCCACATTTAGCTTGTAGGTCCTTTTAAAATTTGGATTGATTTCAATCTAATCCCCTTCAAAGATTAAGGTCAAAATCATTGTTTTCAAAGTGCAAAATTCACATTTTCAAAAACCAATATTCACATTTTTGAAAACCAATATTCATACTTTTGAACACAAAATTCATAGTTTTTGAGTTTAGATTCTTACTTATTCATCCAAATTTAATGAAATGGTCATTTTCTTTTTGAACACCAATTTTCTACCAACATGTTTTCTTCCAACATGCAACTTGACCCAATCCCATGCCTTGTTATTTTCGAAGGCATACATAAGTTCCCTTTCTTGCAATAGACGATTAATTTCCCATAAGTTCCCTTTCTTGTTCCCCTTAGGTGGAATCATAGTCTCCTTTGTGCTCTCTACAACCATCTTGGACCATTATATATGTATATATCCCAACAATGATATTTACCACAATTACATGCCTAGCCATTCACTAGTGAGGCATTGGTCTTGAACTCCACACTAGGAATAAATTCAAACATATTTGCAACCATCTTGAACCATTATAAATATTCCAAAAATGATATTTACTGTAATTACATGCCTAGCCATTCACTAGTCAAACCTTGACCTTGAACTCTACACTAAAAATAAATACAAACATATTTACATCATTATTCCCTACCGAAGGCAACAGGGACTATA
>ML784061.1:0-25979 GCA_009831015.1 Picea engelmannii | reverse complement strand
AAAACTGCCTTGCAGACCTGCTGACAAGAGAAGCTTCTCCTAACGATAAACAGATAAAATCCATAATATGGCTGAATCCTCCATGAATGCCATGACAAGAGAAGCTCCACCAGGATTCAAGTGGATCTTGGTCTGTAAAAATTGTAAATATTGTTTCTGTTTTGAATGCTTAGCATGTTACATTAAGAATAGCCCTGCATGTGTAAATATTCTGCAAGAATGGTTGAATAAGACATGTGGTCTTATTTCATACGGACCTTATTTCAGAGCTCATAGAGATCTTTACAGAGGAATCATGACTGGTGGCCCTCATCAAGGCCAAGTATATATAATATTGCAGTCTCCCAAACTCTTATTACTATATTTATTTAATATCACTTCTATTAATTATTTTAGATATTAAATAAATATAGTACTAAGAGTTTGAAATATTAAAATTAAGTATTTTAGAAGTATAATTAATATTTCAAACTCTTAGTACTATATTTATTTAATATCTAAAATAATTAATAGAAGTGATATTAATAATAATAATAATAATCTGTTTTTAAGGTCATGGCCAAGCCACACCAAATTGGTGTGTGAGACCCCCTTGTTTGTGGGACAAGGGACCCCCCTCCGCCCAACGATTTGACTGGTAAAGTCTACGGAGGTATACATACCCAACCCCCCTCTGGATTTGAACTTCTGACCTCTTATTAAATAAATATAGTAATAAGACTTTGAAGTATTAAAATTAATTATTAATTTTATTATTTCAAACTCTGATTACTGTATTTATTTAATATCTAAAATAATTAATAGATGCGACATGTGTACAAAAAAGTATTGGTGACCATAATTAATAAGGATACATGGCAAATTGTTTGATTTTAAAATTTTAAAAATATTTTTAAAAATCTGATAATTAAGTGTAAAATCACATAAAAATTGTCTAATCATAGTTAACAACCAATCACAAAATAAGAATTTATATTTAGAAAATTTAAAATTTATTTTTCAATTTAAAGAATAATCAATTTAATAGATACATTTTTGGAGACTTTTGAATACTTTATGGTAGAAAGTGAAAAAATTGCAAATTATTTAAAAGTCAAAACACATCGATTACAAATTAATCCACTTTTCAAATTATTTTTTATAATGTAAAATTAATGTTGATTATGAATAATAAATTACTCTCAATAATTGTGTTAATTAATATATCGAAATTTCCTAGTATACTTATGAGAGAGAACTTAGGTTTGTAATATAATTAGATGTGAAAACCAAAGAAATTTAACCATACTATACACATTTGAATTACTTATATAACCTCATAACTCTAGACGAAGTAGTGAAAAGTATGCATAGTTGGATAATGAAAAGTTATATGGTTGGTATAAAGTTTCATGGTTAAGATTAGAAATAACTCACCAACTCAATTTATTTATTTTATTTAATTATCAAGTCATTAAACTCCTAGCTTCTAACATACTAACCTCATAAATTTAAGTTAGACATGATCCACTAATCCACTAACTCCAACCCACTACCATAAACCCCTTAATACGTAACCCATCTAACCCAAAATAACCCCAACCACTAATCTATTAACCCCCTCACCATTTACCCACTAACCAACACACCCTCTAACCATTAATCCACTAACTCAAACCTTCTTTCCCTTTAGCTAGTTTGGTCCTGACCCTAGCTGCTTTGGGTCCTGAGAATCAGTTGCAACGAATTTGCTTTGGGGAGAAACTTCCTTCTTCTCTCAGAGAATCAACTTCCTTCTATGGAGGAAATATCACCTTGGAATAATCTATCCTTCTATGGAAATACCTCCTTAAAATAATCTAGCCAATTTAAAGGGATAATCCTATTCTAGGAAGAAAACAATGGTTACTTGTTTCGGTAAGCCCTGTAAGTCATCCCTTCAAAGCTAGTATCTGGGCTTGTAAACCTCCACACTAGTATCCTGCCCTGCTTAATAGTTGTACTCTCACCCCAAGCAAGTAGCAAGCAAGTGGATTTACCTGTCACATTACCCCTTCTCACCTAACCCAAGGTTGACATTAAATAGATGAAGGAAGCTTATTCCACTAAAGGGAGTTTTCTTTACCTCTTACCTCCTTATACTCTTGGGTGGGATATAACCCTTGGCCCTTGACCTCCTTACAAGCCAAGCGAGTACTTCATGTGTTCTAGTTTAGTTATACTTTGGAGTGTTATGGACAAGACTAATATGGCACATCTTTTATTCATCAATTTATTTATTTTTAGAACGTTTTGAAAACTTCAATTTACACTTGTGACATTGTCAATAGTTTCTAACACCTAAATTTGTTCAATTCTACTTCAACTTTTAAACACATGGAGTAGCCACTCTTATTTCCATTTTGAATTTAGGTAATGCCTAAGTAATACATTATTACAAATTTTAAATGTTTCATAATTATTTTAACTTTTCATTTTGGATTTCCTACAACTATTACAATAACATATTTCTAAGAGGCAGGTATAAGCAACATTGTTGTTAATTTCACTTATTCATCATAAAATCTAAACGTCCCTATAGTTATATGTTTATATGTGTGTGGATATGATAACTCAAAAGAACACTTGCACGAATTTGATGGGCATACTCCATGATTGATGAGAAGGGATTCCCTTGGTAGAACGTAGTACATGAGGGCAGTGTTACACGACAGATTTGTTCTCATATCACCTTTCCAATTAAGTGCATGGATTTGGCCCTGCCTTCTATTTCAAGGTCAAGGTTTTGTCTTTGATTTGTTTTCATTTTCATATTTGAATGGGCACGGAAAGTTCTGATTTTTTTAGTGCAGGCTGTCATAAGCTACTAGGGATCTAGTTTTGTAGTCATGTTGAAATCAACTACTATTAACATATGGGAAAAAGAACCAAGAACCACTTATCTGCGATATGAAAAGAGACTTTGTTATCACACAAGTTGTAGGTTGGGCAAAGCTCGACCCAACCACCAAAATGGAGACAACTTAGAGAGCACCTATCCATTATCACCTTAGGCAGGTGTTCTTGTCACTTTAGAGGTGAGGTAGTCACCTCAAGGGGGGGATCCCGGTGACCCTGGGGGGATTGAGACGGAAAATGTTATGTATGAACGGATGCCCCTAAAGGTCAAGTTTCTAGATGAAAAATAGATCTTGGTAATGAGTCTTGAGGGTTGTTTGAGGTTGCCAATGCTTTGAGTGGCCTGCCAAGAGAAAATACCTTCTCGAGACACAAGGAAAACCAAGTATACAATGCAGTATGTTAGGTGGAAAAGCAAGTTAGTCTTGCTGTCCTTAATTGCATAAAAAATCAGTGATATATCAGCATGTAAAAGATAATAAGAGCTGCAAAATAAGTGCTAAAAGTCTAGTTAAATAAGCAAGAGACAAGCTAGTAAAGACTAGTTTAATTCAAGAATGAAAGAGCAAGACTTTAGCATAAAAACAAGGATGTCATAAACAAGTTACTGCAGTGATAATTATCATCCTTATGCTGTAACAAACAACTTATTACAACAAGAAGATCGACCACCAAAACCTCCTCAAAATTTGTCAAAAAGTGTGCCAGACCTAGTAGTTTAACTGTACAAACTTTGAGCAATTTTCAGTGGTTGATTAGAGAGTTATTGAAGAAGTTAGATTTGTGTTTCTGCAACCCTATTGGCTGAAGATGTAATTTGTAACAGCAATAAGAATTACTTGGCAAAGATGACGCCCTAGGGGCACAAACAAGCCAATAACATATATAATTGATTGCACTTTGAACAACTGAAAATCTCGTAAAATCACATTACCCAATGCAAGTAATTTTGTTTCTCCAATGCAAACTCTAGATTAGTGCCTTCAAGATGTTGGGTAAATGGAGCCTTGGATTGTAAGAGTTAGATCCACAATATCCCTAGGGTTGTAAATCCTCTTACTCCCTAGGGCATGCAAATCAAACTTAGGTTAATCTAAGAGGGTGTACACCTTTGTACTCCTCCTAGCAACTTTGCAATAAAATGACTTATCAACTAGCAAATGAGATGAAACTAAATGGAGGGTGTATGCAATTATACTACTCCCAAGGTTTCAACAAATAACATTCATGAAACAAGCAAGAAGAACTAACAATTTGCAGATTTTTCTTACCAATTTCAAAGAGATGCAAGATGTAACCCTAGTTCACCAAGAAAAAACCATTCATAAGCAAGAGAAAAGACCTCCAAGAGGTGTGCACCACCTTAGCTCCACAAATCACCAAGAGGAATCACCAAAAGACATTTGCACAAGAGAGAGAGAGAGATCAAATTGCCCAAAGAGGGTGCAAATTTCAGCCAAGTAGTCTTCTCAAAATGGGAGAGCTATGTTAAAAATGAGATTCACATGATCTCTATTTATACAAATGTCTAAAACATAGTTTGTTCACTTAGCAAGAGTAAAACCTAAGATAAGGGGTCAACAACCCTTATATTACCCCTTGCATCAAATAATAATATTTAATTGTCACTTCAACACAAAATAAACCCTAAAACAAGATGATGTCACCCCTTTAGGGGATGTTTTGGCACTTGAGCAAGTCGTTGGAGAAAAGATAGAAGTCGTTGGGGCTCCTTGAGCCTCCTCATCACATGCTAATCCTTCTCCATGCCTCATCAAGTGAAAATATGCCAAGTATCAATGTGCAACTCCATCACCACCAAACCCTAGCCCCTTCATGCCGTCAACCCTCAAGGATGTGATGTTTTTCCTCTCCTAGGCAAGTCGTTTGGGTGGTAGAGGCTAGGTTAGGCCCACCATGATGTCTTCTAGGCTTCCAAAGGCACATCTTTGTCATCTGGCATGCAGGCCCTAGGCATCCATCCTATGGGATTCTTAACCCATGGAAGCCCAAGTTAGGCTTGTTCTCCCAAAACTGGCCACCAAGCAAGGTCCTGCAAAACAAAAGGGTACTCCCTCCAAAGACCTCAAGTCAAAGATATCATGACAAGTGTAAACCACATCTAATAAGCAAGGAACCTAAACATGTGCATCAAAACTACCTCATCAAATTAAACAAATGCTCAAAACCCTATACAATTGACCAAGTTTAAGTTTGGGAGGGGTGTCATAGGAGTCCTATTGAGTAGACCAAAGCCCTTAAGTAGGGGATGATCCCAAGGATGGCCTTTCAAGGTCATGTAATGGGTGATGAGGTGGAAGGGGTTTAGATTTCATAGGTCGTTGAGTTTCATGACATACAAGGGCTTGTATTATCTCATTTATGGGTGCCTTTGTAGAGGGTGTGTGGCACCTTTGTTTGCAATGCACTTTTTCCAAGCCCATCTTCTTGCCATTCTTTATTTATTTCATGTTTTAAGGAACGAGTTGAAGGCCACTGTCCTGGCGTGGTGTCGAGATAATGATAGTGTCACTCACAAATACCTCGCGGAAATGAGAAGGTTGGCTCGTGATGAGACCCCCTTTCTCTCAGTCGTGTAACTGAGAGCCACTACCCTGGCTTGGTGACCAGATGATGGTAATGTCATACTGCTAAATACCTATGATCATGATAGGACGGCTTGTAATGAGACCTCTTATCCTCCAACTAACCCCTTAAGCATTCATTATCATTTATTTTTGTAGGTCCCCCTTTTATTATAGAGAAGCGTTTCATTACTTTTTCAGGGATCCCTGGGTGAAGCATCTGGAAGGTCTATATCTAGGCTTTTATCTTTTTAGCCAACAACAATCCCTCTGGGCCTTTAGCCCCTTCTTCCCATGAAATGAGGTACATGCCCTTCTTGGGTCACTAAATTCAAAGGGCCTAGAAAAGGACAATATGATGGGAGTGTAATGAGCGAAAAGTGGTAAGTATGGTCGGGAATGGTACGATAACCCCTTAAGGGACCCCTAGTCACAAACCTTCCCTAAAGGTTGGCCACTTACTAGGAAATCTATGACACTCACCAAGGTGAAACAAGGTCAAAGGCATAATGTCCAAGCAGGCGTTCTATAATCAAATGGATCTTAAATACAACATGTTTAAATGCCTTAAATATTAGGGTGATTACCTGCCACAATACTTGACTTGTACTGCATGGAGCAAGACCCATCTTCCTTCCAAAAGTTACCTGGTGTGGTGGATGCGCTGACAATGGATCAAAATGTGGTGATTGAGTGGGCTTCTGTATGTGCAAGTGGACATTGCTGGTCGTGTAGTCTCTCGACACTCCATATCTACAACCTGAGGGCCTCGAGACACGATCTCCTTAGTTATCCCACAAAATGGAGATAACATCTGGTTCCTACTTGGGGACATGTGCTTGTCGTAGAGTGCATGAGAACCGCAACATCTCCTGGTAGACCTTTGCCTACACTGAAACAAAAAACCATCAAATCTAGGGTGGTTCTATCACCCTTCGTCCATATGCATCAAAACCAAAAATGACAACTAATCTAGAAAATAAAATTTGAGCATTTTTTCAAAAATTTCTAAACTAAGCATGAAATCAATATGCAAGCAGAGCAAAATGAAATATGAAATGCATCTAAAATAACATGAGAAATCAAGATGCAAATGCAAGGAAAACAAGATGACCTACCTACTTACCTGGGGCCCTGAAGATTATGTCCTGAAATGTCAGGTGAAGTCGTACAATCAGTGCAACCAACTGATCATCTCACCAAAGTATCTCCCCCTTTTCTTAATCATGTAACAGAACAAAGATAACTCAAGCACATAATAATCATGAGTATAAATACACATATAATCGGTAATGAAATAAAACTCATGGAGATGGGTGGGATGGAGGAAGTCCCGCTGGAAAGAGAAACCATCAGCCTCATCATCTTGCCTAAAAGTGTAGCCATAAGCCTGATCAATCCATCTCTGAAGAGGGCTACCATATGTAGACGACGGATCATCTCCATCTTCACTTAGAAAATCACTGCTTCCTAAAGGCTGAGAGAGGATAAGAGATACTGAGAGTACCTGTTGATTTCCCAAACAAGGGGAAATGGGGTAAGGCACAACCTCATGTATAGAGAAAAACTCCTCTCTCGGATTTAGGAAATGTCGCTTATTTATCTGCAAATCCCCACCAAAAGTCTTAATATGAAAGTACTTTCGTTTGGTAGTGTGGACCTCGGAGTGCCCCAAGCTGGCCATGACCTGGTGTCTATCAAAATCTGAGCACAACGACTGAAAATCCTCATAGAACAAATTTGAATCCCCAAAAGGGTACATATCAAGGGATGACCAAAGATCAACATGAGTATGCTGCGATAAGTCATCCTCGAAGGGGCAGTACAAATCTGTAACCATATCATCACTAGGATGCCAAACATCTGAATCATACATGCATGAAGACCGATCCTCTCAAGATAACACTTCAACCCCCTCTGCCTGAGAGATATCCTCAATGTCATAAATGGGATCTCTATCAATAATGAAGCAAACCACATCCCATCTACGTCTCCCAACCTGTATGAAATCATCAATGTGGTCGTCAACTATATCCGAGGGTTGTTCCACGAATTCATCAGCATTATAGGAGTTGATTACTTCTTCACAAGACTGGAGAAATTCATTTTCTTCAAAAGGGAAATTAGATAACAATGTCTCGTTCAGGCCTTCTGTAAGAGAAACTTCATCAAGATCCTTTTGGCAGTTTTCTTCATTTTTAAAGTCATGGAACAAAGCATCATCAAAGTTTTCAAAAGGATTATAACTCATCATGTTCTCTTCTTGATGTGCAGGAGAAGCAAAGGTCTGGATGTCCTCGTCAAGTGGAAGGGAATATACTTCATCTTCATCATATGTCTCATCCAGATCTTCTACATCAGGATCTTCTTCAAGCTTTTCTTCATCCTCATCTACAGGAAAACCTTCTTTGCAAAGAACGTCTTTGAGCTCTTGGAAAGTATCTTGCAAATTCTAGGTAGCTGGCCGATATTGCTTGAGAAATACTTCAATGAGCTTGGTAGAAGAAGGGATGCTCTTCGGATTCCATGAGTGTGCGAGCAAATTCCTTTGACTTGATTCTAGTGAAGATACAAAAATTTTCATTAGCACAACCTCATGTAGCACATCTAGGCTTGAAGCATACTTCATGTAATTGATGATATAGGTGACTTCTATAGTTGGGTCACCATTAAACTTGGGGCGGTTTACCCTCCATTCCGTTGGGCAATGGTTTGGATATCCAGGAATATCCTGAACATCAAAGGAGGGATAAACCTTATGGAATGCCCATGGTAAGTCCCGTGAATCCATGGTTTCATTACTTAGAGTAATACCTCAATTGAGTCGCCAGAGGAGCTCAAGGCTCATCAAATGATGGAAAGGGATAAGGGAAAAATGTGTTCTTGGGAAGGTGGTGTCGCCAGACGAGCTTCAAGAAGAGCTCATCAAAAGGGTGAAAAGGGAACGTCCCTTGGGTGGAGTCGCTAGGAAAGCTAGGGAAAAGGCTTTGGGATAGCTTTCCAAAGTGTCGTTAGGGTTCGGAAGAGGATTCAAAATCCTCTCCGACAACGGCGTCAAAATGTTATCGCACAAGTTGTAGGTTGGGAAAAGCCCGACCCAACCACCAAAATGGTGACAACTTAGAGAGCACCTACCCATTGTCACCTTAGGCAGGTGTTCCCGTCACTTTAGAGGTGAAGTAGTCACCTCAAGGGGGAATCTCGGTGACCCTAGGGGGGATTGAGATGGAAAATGTGATGTATGAACGGATGCCCCTAAATTTCAAGTTTTTAGATGAAAAAGGGAACTTGGTAATGAGTCTTGAGGGTAGGTTGAGGTTGCCAATGCTTTGAGTGACCTACCAAGAGAAAATACCTACCCGAGACACAAGGAAAACCAAGTATACAATGCTGTATGTTAGGTGGACAAGCAAGTTAAGCTTGCTGTCCTGAATTGCAGAAAAAATCAGTGATATATATCAGCATGTAAAAGATAATAAGAACTGCAAAATAAGTGCTAAAAGTCTAGTTAAATAAGCAAGAGACAAGCTAGTAAAGACTAGTTAAACTCAAGAATGAAAGAACAAGACTTTAGCATAAAAGAAAGGCTATCATAAACAAGTTACTGCAGCGATAATTATCAGCCTTATGGCTGTAACAAACAACTTATTATAGCAAGAAGATAAACCACCAAAAACTCCTCAAAATTTGCCAAAAAGTGCGCTAGGCCTAGTAGTTTAAGTGTACAAACTTTGAGCAATTTTCAGTGGTTGATTAGAAAGTTATTGAAGAAGTTAGATTAGGGTTTCTGCAGCCCTATTGGCTGAAGATGTAATTTGTAACAACAATAATAATTACTTGGCAAAAGATGATGCCCTAGGGGCACAAGCAAGCCAATAACATATAGAATTGATTGCTCTTTGAACAACTTGAAAATCTCGTAAAATCACGTTACCCAATACAAGTAATTTTGTTTCTCCAATGCAAACTCTAGATTAGTGCCTTCAAGATGTTGGGGAAATGGAGTCTTGGATTGTAAGAGTTAGATCCACAATATCCCTAGGGGTGTATACCCTCTTACTCCCTAGGGCATGCAAATCAAACTTAGGTAAATCTAAGAGGGTGTACACCTTTGTACTCCTCCTAGAAACCTTGCAATAAAACGACTAATCAACTAACAAATGAGATGAAGCTTAATGGAGGGTGTATGCACTTATACTCCTAGGGTTTCAACAAATAACACGAAACAAGCAAGAACTAAAAATTTGCAGATTTTTCTTACCAATTTCAAAGAGATGCAAGATGTAACCCTAGTTCACCAAGCAAAAACCATTCATAAGCAAGAGAAAATACCTTCAAGAGATGCGAACCACCTTAGCTCCACAAATCACCAATAGGAATCACCATAATACATTTGCACAAGAGAGAGAGAGATCAAATTTCCTAAAGAGGGTGCAAATTTCAGTCAAGTAGTCTTCTCACAATGGGAGAGCTATGTTAAAAATGAGATTCACATGATCTCTATTTATACAAAATGTCTAACACATAGTTTTTCCACTTAGCAAGGGTAAAACATAAGATAAGGGGTCAACAACCCTTATCTTACCCCTCGCATCAAATAATAATATTTAATTGTCATTTTAACACAAAAGAAACCCTAAAACAAGATGACGTCACCCCTTTAGGGGACGTTTTGGCACTTGAGCAAGTCGTTGGAGAAAAGATGGAAGTCGTTGGGGCTCCTTGAGCCTCCTCATCACATGCTAAGCCTTCTCCATGCCTCATCCAATGAAAATATTCCAAGTGTCAATGTGCAACGCCATCACCGATTCACCACCAAACCCTAGCCCCTTCATGATGTCAATCCTCAAGGATGTGATGTTTTTCCTCTCCTAGGCAAGTCGTTCGGGTGTTAGAGGCTAGGTTTTGCCCATTTAGATGTCTTCTAGGCCTCCAAAGGAACGTCTCTGTCATTCGGCATGCGGGCCCTAGGCATCCATCCTATGGGCGTCTTGCCCCATGGAAGCCCAAGCTAGGCTTGTTCTCCCAAAACTGGCCACCAAGCAAGGTCCTGCAAAACAAAAGGGTATGCCCTCCAAAGATCTCAAGTCAAAGATATCATGACAAGTGTAAACCACATCTTATAAACAAGGCACCTAAACATGTGCATCAAAACTCCCTCATCAAATTAAACAAATTCCCAAAACCCTATACAATTGACCAAGTTTAAGTATGGGAGGGGTGTCATAGGAGTCCTATTGGGTAGACCAAAGCCCTTAAGTAGGGGATGCTCTCAAGGATGGCCTTTCAAGGTCATGTAATGGATGATGAGGTGGAATGGGTTTAGACTTCATAGGTCGTTGAGTTTCATGACATACAAGGGCTCGTATTATCTCATTTATGGGTGCCTTTGTAGAGGGTGTGTGGCACCTTTTTTTGCAATGCACTTTTTTCAAGCCCATCTTCTTGCCATTCTTTATCTCTTTCATGTTTTAAGGAACGAGTTGAAGGCCACTGTCTTGGCGTGGTGTCGAGATAATGATAGTGTCACTCACAAATACCTCACGGAAATGAGAAGGCTGGCTAGTGATGAGACCCCCTTTCTCTCAATTGTGTAACTAAGAGCCACTACCTTGGTTTGGTGAGCAGATGATGGTAATGTCATACCGCTAAATACCTATGATCATGATAGGCCGACTCGTAATGAGACCTCCTATCCTCCAACTAACCCCTTAAGCATTCATTATCATTTATTTTTGTAGGTCCCCCTTTTCTTATAGCGAAGCATTTCATTTCTTTTTCGGGGATCCATGGGCAAAGCATCTGAAAGTTCTATATCTAGGCTTTTATATTTTTAGCCAACAACAATCCTTCTGGGCCTTTAGCCCCTTCTTCCCATGAAATAAGGTACATGCCCTTCTTGGGTCATTGAAGTCAAAGGGCTTAGAAAAGGACAATATGATGGAATTGTAATGAGTGGAAAGTGGTAAGTATGGTCGAGAATGGTATGATAACCCCTTAAGGGACCCCTAGTCACAAACCTTCCCCAAAGGTTGGCCACTTACTAGGAAATCTATGACACTCACCAAGGTGAAACAAGGTCAAAGGCATAATGTCCAAGCATGCGTTCTATAATCAAAAGCAACTTAAATACAACATGTTTAAATGCCTTAAATATTAGGGTGATTGCCTGCCACAATACTTGACTTGTACCGCATGGAGCAAGATCCATCTGCCTTCCAGAAGCTAACTGGTGTGGTGGATGCGCTGACAATGGATTAGAATGTGGTGATAGAGTGGGCTTTCGTATGTGCAAGTGGACACTGCTGGTCATGTAGTCTCTAGGCACTCCATATCTGCAACTTGAGGGCCTCGAGACATGATCTCCTTAGTTATCCCACAAAATGGGGATAACAGGCTTCTCAAATAAGAAAGAAATGTTCAGTCCAAATATAAGTGAATTTAAGCCTTTGCTTGTCATTTTTTCTCAACATCACTGTTTGCAGAATTTCAGGTCCAACAATGTTTGCCGTGATTCTAATTTCTGAAGCTCTGCCCTGCTTACATTTTACAAGCAACTGTAATGTTTCCAAAGCCCAGTCCTACTTAAGCATCTAATATGGCAATGTCTTACTGTATTAAGTTGGTTAAAATAACTTTTGATTTGGCTATTTTTATAGTAGAGATTAATTTTTTTTTTTAACAAGAACAGTTAGATTTGTATTAGAAAATTGCTGCAGCTGCACTGATCAGCATGAAAATACATATAGAAGTACTCTCCAGCAAACATACTGAGATGTGTTCAGAATTTGAAACTTACAGTCCATAATAACAGAACAGACCTTCAAAAAGGATTTCTGTATGTACATGTATATATTCCAACAAACTTTCCTAACAACAAGTGAATTGTAAAAAACATTAAACATTACTGAATGAATCCATAGTGACTGCCACCCTCTTACTGATGTCCTTCATTAGTCATGGAATTCTGATCTGCGTTCATCATTTCCACATCCTCTTGCTGCTATTGGACTGTCTCCTCTTCCTTAACCTCAGAAGAGCCAATAGGTAGCCTGGCCATTGAATGGGCTGTGGAGTTGATTCTTACCAGACCTTTGACCATTTGCCGAAGAGTTGCACACTCAGCTTGTAACTCCTTAATTTGCTGTTTCTGGCTGTGTAGAGTTTCCATCATAAATGCAGCTTCAGTGTCTCTTCTTGTGTTTGCACTTTGTCAGTTAATGAAATTATTGTGTTTCTGTTTCTAGTAAGACATGCCTCTTGTCTTCTCAAGATTCTCTGTGTTTCAGATGTTTCACATAAAGGGCATCTTCCAACCTGCCCATCCTCCATCTTGGTCTCCCACCATAACACCCGAGCAAGTCCTTTTTTACCACTCACCACACTTATTCCAGTAATTCTACCCTTACTGTCCAGCATTCCAACAGAGGCGGAGTCAGAGGATTGGAAGCTTACCTTTATCATAGAATGAGACTGTTGGAGTCAAGTAGACACGGTTTTGGCCTTGCCAAAATTGCCAAGCCATGGAAGTCGACTGGAGAACCGCAATTGCCACAGGAGCAGCCTTGCATTCCTGAATTTCTGAGCCACCACAAAGCGTGTTACAAATCAAAGGCTGGTTCAGGTTCACCTGTTCCTCTCGAGCCAGGGACAGAGCTGCAGAAAGCCGATCAAAATCTACAGCCAGGATCCACAAAGGAAGTCTAGAAGGGAGAAAATCCAAAGTGAAAGCCCAATTTGAACCCGAATGCAGTACAAACGTGAGCCATAGCCCCACATTAAACCACATTTCCTCATGCTTCAGCACCATTATCCCACTTGCGTGGAAAATCATGATCTGGAGTCGTTGAAGAGGTCAAATCCTCATGAACGTTTGCATTTGTGAGGGGACTGCATAGTGAATGCGCTTTGGCCACCGACTATGAAATACATCCACCCCCACCAAACTTTCGTGCCAAGTGTTTGACTTGCAAGGGCTCATCATGAAGTTTAATGAAACATAACTTTGGGTATAGGGAAATATACCTTCCCTCCTTGTAACCTTATTTTTCCACATTCCAATAGAGTTGCCTTGTTATCTAGATTGTCGGCTTGGTGATTGAGCATCCTGAGTACATGATAGAACTCAATACTCTCAAACCTGGCAACTTCTCATTTGATTCTGTTAATTATTCTTATTAGAATACCATTGCTCGGCAGGTGACTTTGAGCATAAGATTGATGATTTGTGCCGAGTCCCCAATGACAATTATGTTGCTGATGTGCTTTTGTCAATGATTCTCAGCCCTTGAAACAGAGCAAATACTTCTGCTTGATTATTTGTAGCTTTCTCTAGTCCCCATTCATAGGCATTTTCCATGCTTCCCTCCGGATCAAGAATGACCCCCCTGCACCTGCCACTCCTATATAGTAGAGATTATTTAGTACCTATGTAACTGTACTATTTCTCTTTTATTTCTCATACTGTATAATGTCTGTACTGTTCTCCATGTTTGATGAAGACTGTGTGAATGAACACACAGATTCTGCTTGTGTGATTTTTTGATATACATGGACTCTAAGAGAGGTAGTACTTTCTACATTGTTAGAGGCAGTGTGTTATGAATTTGGTAAACATTTTTCTTGAAATGAAAGTTAGTTGGGTTATGCTTTACTCTGATGCTATTTGAGATTATGAAAGGCAAGCAATTATATTAGGTCTTTTTTTAGAAGAGAATTTAGTACTCACAAGGCATTTTCATTTTCCTCATCATGATGTGCAGAAGGAATCCTGGAAGAGTGTTCTGACCTTGGCATATCAGAGTCTTGGTGTGGTCTATGGTGATTTAAGTATCTCTCCGCTCTATGTCTTCAGAAGTACTTTTGCTGAAGACATTCAACACTCTGAAAGTAATGAAGAGATATTTGGAGCATTGTCCTTTGTCTTCTGGACATTAACTTTGGTGCCTTTGTTCAAGTATGTCTTTATAGTGTTGAAAGCTGATGACAATGGAGAAGGTACTTCTCAACTGAACAAATTTTGGAGTTTACATCTTTGTCTTATAGACATGACATTGGTGTGTCTGGGGTCTGGACTCAATAAAGTTTGAAGAAGTGATTATACATCACATCGTAGATCCATCTTAACCCCAGATCTATTAAGCACTTAGAGGAGTCAAATATTAATCCAGGCACAAACTCATCAATGCTTAAATGATTGGGTTAAGATGGATCTACAGTGGTTTATTTTATTACTATATTATTTTTTTATTACTATTTTGGTTTTTTTTTTTTAAATTTCATCTTTATGGACCAATTTTTTTTTTTAATTTAGTTTACTAGGTTACATCTTACTACTAAATGAAGAATACGGTTGAATGTTCAAATCCTCTGATTTGTCCTACCTTAGTATTGTTGTCTGCACTTATTGTGATGAACTCAAATTACTTGACCGTTTTCATGAACTGTTGTTGTTCATCCTTTTGCACAGTGAAAACTTGTCATTTGTATTTATGATACTTATCTCCAATGTACTACAAGTGTATCTGGATTCTGATCCTCTCTTTTCTTGCATGTTGATGCAGGTGGGACTTTTGCATTGTATTCTTTGTTATGCAGGCATGCCAAAGTTAGCCTGCTTCCAAATCGCCAAACTGCTGATGAAGAACTTTCGACATATAAAATGGAACTTCCTCCTGACACAAGGAAGGGGTCAAGAATAAGAAAGATTCTTGAAAAGCATAAAAGCCTACAGTCTGCATTGCTAGTTGTGGCTTTGCTGGGCACTTGTATGGTTATTGGAGATGGTGTGCTAACACCAGCCATTTCTGGTATGTTTTCATTTCTTGAATATTTGTTCATGATTCAGCAATTATTTCAAAATCCCAAGGATTATAAAAACGACACTTGCTGAAATAACGAATCGTTATGATGCTGTATGCAGTATATTCTGCAGTCTCGGGATTTGAAGTTGTTGTGACAGAACACCTACATGAATGTAAGAGCTTGGACCTTCTGAGGATTGTTCAATATAAATATCGTTTGTCGTCATTTTTGTTCTTCTTAGCTTATTTTTGTGAAGTCTTAATAGCATGCCATATTATTCCAAAGTTCAAAATTCAGACATCAGTTGCTCTTTTCTAATATTCTGAATCGCAGTTTTGTTATTTGTAGAAACTATACCATACAATTTCCTTTCTCGTCTCTTTATGCAAGAATATATCACTGAAGGTAAACAAATACACAAAATACCTGAAGAATCGTGTGTTCTTTCAATTTGATTATTAAAGATAAATTTATTAAACAATGGCATCGGCATATTGGGTTCAAACTTCAAAATACTAGTTGAGAATTGTATACACACATCTTGAAATGATTTAATTTCACCTTCACTATTTTAGACATGTATGAGCTCACCTGTGCTGACCTTCTGTTGGGGTCAACGATCCTCTTTGAATGAACTTTCAAGCTTTACTTGAGTAGCCTGCATTGACTTTAGTCTTTTACCATATCTGCATAGCATGTTGTATTTACCTCTAGATGGAATAAATCTTACATTTTTGTTCCCTCATACTCAAGCAAAGGAAGAAAGCTTCACTAAGACTAGTCTACTTCCCAATCAGGAGCCTGTATGGGCTATGTTACCAGGAAACGGATACGGATACGGATCCGCCATATTTTTGAAAAGCCAAGATCCGGATACGGGGGGAAATGCCACGTACAAAAAATATAATAATATTTTAATTTTTTTTTAAAATATAGTTAAAGTTAAGAATAAAACACATTCATGAATCACAACATTAGAACTGATATCATTAGATAATTTGTAATTCTATAGACTGAAATTATGATGCATCATCTCATATAAAAAGGGTAATATTAAATACAAAATTGAGTATCTCATCATAGAACACTCTACTAGTATGATAATGTAGAGTAGGTCCAACTACATATCCTGAAACGGGTCTACATCCTCATCATCTACATATTGCAACTCTACATCATGAATAGATGAGGGGCATCCGAGAATGTTGTAAGCTGTAGCAGAAGTTTGGGCTGGTGGTTGGACATCCTTAAGTAGGTCGAGGTGTAACATGGCATTAAGTGTCATGTTTAAGTCAGAGATCTCAGGTTCCACGTCCCACATCTTGCTTGGACCCTTCTTATACTCTGGAGTGGAATGTGATAGAAGACGGAGGTTGGAATGAACATACACAAGATCCTCAACCTTCCCTGCTCCTAGTCTGTTTCTCTTCACTGAACGGATGAAGCCATATGTACTCCAATTCCTCTCAGCTTATGAGGAACTGGCAACATGCGATAACAACCTTGTTGCTAGAGTTGAGAGATGAATGCTATCCCCACCATGGAATCCCCACCAAGTAATAGGATCCATATGCCCCCGATCATCCATGGCTAGTGGATCTGAAAAGTTACCAGTGGACTGTACAAATGCTCCAAATTCCTCACGTACTTCCATTGCCATTCCCACATCCCTATAGATTTTCCTCAAAGTCGTCTTATATCCTTATACCACTTCAGAATCCTTGTTTGGCGCTGCTCTACCTGGTAAAGACAAAATTCTGGAATGATAATACTTGGGGTGTAATGCATAGGCCAAAAGATGTAACGGTGTGATCATTTTGTTCCACCTTTTGGTAACTATGTCCTTCACTTCATGGTAAAATAGTTCAAGGGGATCATCATCATTGGCTTTAATAATTTCCCTTATCCTCTCTAGCATACTATCTACGTTTTCATAGACTTCCCCCAAACAAGGCATATTTGTATCAAATGTTTTGATCATGGTCAAAATTGGTTCTATAAACTGTAGAAGGTATTGGACCTTGTCCACCATACATCATCAAGAATGATAGACTTGATTCTTTGTCCTCTATCAGAAGAGGACGTTCTCCATGACTCCCAAAGAGGGTCAATGACCATCGCCTGCAATGCTTGTCTAACTTGCACAAACCTCTTTATGATTAAAGTGTGGGAGGCAAAACGGGTTTCAACAACCTACAAGTTTTGAAAAGTCAAATATCAAATTAGAAAACGTATACAATTAAATTATAAAAATTAAGAAACCATAATACAAATAACGTTGATTAAAAATTGAGTACCTTGAGTAGCTCCAACTTTGCAAAACCCTGATATATGGATTGAGACATGGATTGATTAGTTATGAACATTTGGATCTCCTTTGATGCTACATATATTTCATTGATCCACCCAATCTCGCCAATCTTGGCAAGCATCAGGTTCAATGAATGTACCGCACATGGAGTCCAAAAGATGTGATCATATCGACCCTTCACAATCAAGCCTGCAGCTCTACAAACCTGTGCATTGTCCGTGATTACTTGGACAACGTTATGTGACCCCACACTTTCTATTGCATCGATAAGAATTGTGGAGATGAACGTTGCATCCTTCTCCACTTCACTACAATCAATAGTCTTTAAAAACATTGCCCCTTGGGGGCATATTGCAATAACATTAATTAAAGGTCGATTTCTTTGGTTTCTCCATCCATCAGAGACAATGGAAACCCCTGTTTCATTCCATGTATCTCGGATTGATTGTAACTGTCTATCCACAAATTGTCTTTCTGATGTCAACAAAGTGGTGCAAACGTTTTCATAACCAGGGCTCTTGTACCCTTTTGGCGCTTCATTGACTACCTTAATCATTTTTTCCCAATAAGGGGAGCGCACCAAATTGAATGCTATCCCATTTGCATAGATGCAACGAGCTACATGTTCATCAACAACTTCTCTATCTTGGTTATTAAATGCTACTTCAAGTGATCCCAAAGTAGGCCTTTTATTAGTCACAACTGCTGGTCTAGATGGTGTTGGAGTCTTACTTGCAGAGCCTTGCACAGGAACCTTTGCCTTGGTGTGTCTCCTATCAGCAACATCTTGCAAAGATGCATAGAATTGAAGTTTTGCAGGACTCAAACCCCGTCCTGGTTTGCCATCTGCATCATTTGGACAAAGACATACCGTCACCCCTGTGTTAGCCAACTCAGTGAGATGGCCCTTCACCCTAGTGTATGAGACATTCTTGATGTTTTTGCATTCACTGCATCTCCATTTATATGAACCACCCCCGGGAGCTTTGCCAACGATTTCCACATACTGCCATAAAGGAGATCTCGGATCTTTAGTTGCCCCCTCACTCTGTTGTGATGGCTCAATGTCTATAGCATTGGGGATATGGGGAATTCCAAATTGTTGTAAGTAAGAGCATATGTACTAAACAATAATCAAATTGAAAAATCTCACTATCAAACAAAAATGAAAAATCTGACTATAAACAAAGGAAGCCCAACACTTATATTAATCCCCTAACACTTATATTAATCTCATTCCAAACTTGCAACTTCCAGTGGATTTTACTCTCAACATCAACGGAGAAGATCTACATAAATCATTCAAGACACTTTCAGGATTCTTTAGAAGCTTTTAGAGGCAATGTAACCAAACTTCTAACCTTTAAAGTTTATAAATTATATGGCCCATAAATATTCCTCATAGGAAACTAGGAGCTCTTAAAGCTTCACTAATCAAAATTACAAATAAAATCTACATAAATGATAAAACTTTAGTCCTGTTAGTAACTTGAATGTGTTGACAAGAAAAAAATAGGGAAATATATATACTTTATAGTTAACTGTTATACCCAACATAGGGGGGCAAATGACACATATCGGAACTAGGAACATGTATATGACACAAATTTCTATATCTGCAATACAGTCATCAAAACGCAGCCTCCTTGTCTCTACTAAAAAATATGGTGCCTAAACAATAGCTTAGTAATATTAAGTTTTTAACAGTGTTACTGTTGTGAATTTCAAATCCTTCATGTGCACACAAGCTAGATTGCCATTTGTCAATGAGCAACATTTCTGCCAGAGGCATAAGTCTTCCTCATTGCCAATATCTATTCACCTATAGGCTATGGATAAGTCTTCCTTGTTGCCAATATCTATTCACTGTTCACCTATGGATAGTTTTAAGAATACATAGTTTTTGGGAAGTGTAGGAATTAGAAATCTGAGTTCATCTTTAGACTTTATTGTCCCCAAAATATAAATGATAGAAATTTGATGAGAAAACGTTTTAGAGGTGCCCAAATTTCTTACATTTTTCATGAGTATTTTTATTTTATAGACTGTTTTTAAATTTTTTATAACCCTGTATAATCATGTTTATCAGTAATAGCCCGTATATGATATCCCAGGAATTAAGGTGAAACAGCTAAGTTAATGACACCAATCAAATATGGTAACTAGCTATTCCAATACAGCTCAAGTAAGTTTAGATAAGCAGCAAGCTCTTTCACATCTAGTTTCATCATATCACTTATTATAGCAATGGCAATATTTAAAAATACTAAAGTTTAAACTAAATAATATTTAAAAACTAAAGTTTAAAGTTGAAACTAAATACTATTTAAAAACTAAATAATACTAAACTAAATAATATTTAAAAATTTAAAATACTAAAGTTTAAACTAAATAGTAAATACTACTAAACTAAATATTAAATAATAATAAACTACTACTAACTAAACTAAACTTAACTAACTAATGAAAAATATGAAACAAAACAAAACTAACTAAAACTTAACTAAACTAAATATGAAACAAAACTAAACTAACTAAAACTTAACTAAACTAAATATGAAACAATTAAACTAAATACTAAAAAATTAAAATTTAAAAACCTACTTTGCATACATGTGACCTGTAGCGGGCCGTGGCTGACCAAGTTCACTCTGCACCCACTATGCACTGCTTTCAAAGCCCCCTGAGTGCGCCTGCCTGCTCGTGGTTTGCATTGTTTTCGCTGCCGCCTGAGTGCGCCCTGACTGCTCAGAATTCGCTGCCCACATGACTAGTGCACGCTCAAACTTCCACTCAAACTTCGTTCTTAACTACGACTGTGCTCACGACTGCGACTGCAACTGTGCTCACGATGATTTGGATACGATGATGGTAGGGTCGGTA
The DNA here is from genome assembly GCA_009831015.1 of Picea engelmannii. Taxonomy (NCBI): domain Eukaryota; kingdom Viridiplantae; phylum Streptophyta; class Pinopsida; order Pinales; family Pinaceae; genus Picea; species Picea engelmannii. The sequence continues at coordinate 5,519 of ML784061.1, read as the reverse complement.
TATAATACCAATACACACAAAAACCCTAAAATAATACCAAAAACCTAAAATCGTAAAACGAGGTTCAATTTTCCTTAGATACACACGAGTGTGGGGTCAGTGGTTTGGGATCCGTCTCCGTTTTTTCGGGATCCGTTTCTCTTTTTTCAGATCCATTTCCTCATCGCGGGATCCGTTTCCTATGCAACCAAAAATGCCAACGTGTCGATTCCTTGCCGTTTCTGAGCGGATCTGGATCTGAAACGCGGATCCGCGGATCCATCGCTCAGACCAGGCGGATTCGATAACACAACATTTTCTAGAATACATTGCAGCTGTTATTACTGTATCAAAATGTTGTTATACATTTGTTTGCTGCATACACTTGTTTATTAACATTTTTCATTGCAAGTCTATTGTCTTGTCGAAGCATCATTATCATTTGTTTCTTGCCTTAACATTTTCTGTTGTTTTGGTTAAGGGAAGGTACATTCCTTTTATTTCTTTGCCGCACCTTTCAAGACAAACTGATTTGAGTGACCTAGAGAGAGGGGTGGTTTGCCTTACACTTTTCTCTTCACCAATCCACTAGGTCTTGGGATGTCTCCATTGGAGTGGACTTATCCTCCTCCTAAATAGAAAGAGGTATCCTATTGGGGTGACAGTGATAGGACTATCTTCATGTTACGTCAATCTAGGCCTACTTGCCTTTAGGCTTTGGGCAAGTATAGATTGTGCGATAACAGTTATGAATGCAACAAACCACTTCAGAAAAAGAGTACTCTTCTAAGGCAATAATACACACTTTTAGCACTTAATGATAGAAATTTGCCTAGCACAAGTTTTCTGGGCAGTTTTGTTGTTAATATAGGCTGTTAGGGCTGCAAAACAAGGGCTGTAGCAGCAGCAAGATTTAAGTAATGACAGCTGTAATAAATCCTTTAGAAATGTACTTTGAAGAGGCAATTAAATGCACACTTTTAGCTTTGGTTGATTGTACCTTTCCTTATACAAATTATGGGCTGATTTAAGAGATCATATAAGCTTGGATAGGCTGCTATGTAATGGCTGTAGTAGTGATTATGACAGCAGCAAATAAGGTCAGTCTGCTAAACTAAGTTAGTGTTAGTTGTAGCTAGTAAAAGGAGAAAGGTTTAAGGTTTGAGTGTTGGTTGATCTCTCAACAAGGAGGAGGTGAAGACTAGTGCCTTTATGGGTCTATGGAGTCAAGAGTTAGCAGCATTTACTTGGAGCGAACAACAACAATGATTATACTAATCTAAGTAAGGATGGACTTAGAGAGAGTAGCACCTTAAGTCTCTCCAGAATCCAAACTTTGAGAAGGTGAGGTGACTAGGGTGTAGGCTCTTTTAGGCCCTAGCACCTCCTTCTCCTTAGACTTATTAAGAATTATATTTTAATGCAACACAATTGATCGAGGCTTCTAAAGTGCTAGCACTTTAGGGCTTTAGGAGCTTGACAATGTTAATCACCTTTAGCAAAGACTAGCAAATATAGAGCAAAGAAGTAACACCTTAAGTTCTTCACTCCCGAGTCCTAGGATTTACTAAGCATGCAATTTCATAATCTTTATCATGAGCAAGAAAACATACAATAACCATTCAAATGAAATGAAAAAATGCAGATTTGCTTACTTCACCAAGAATAATCATACCATAAAACCCTAGATTGCCAAATGACTTCACCAAAAATGATCCAAGATGCATCCAAAATAGCCTCCAAGCAAATTTGCCTTCATAATTTCAGCGAACAACCCTAAGAGGGCACCAATTTCGGACCTCCACTCTCCCAAGTGAGAGTTGTGATAAAAAATGAATGTACTTTTTGTTTATTTATACCAAATTAGGCCCAAAATTAATTTAAATTCAAAACTGTTGGGCCGACCTGGCCAATTTGTTACAAAAATTAAATTTTGACAAAATTAAATAAATTTGCATCTAAAATATCCTCCAAGTGTGACACCATGCCCTTCTAAGGTGACATTGAGCCCCATATGTGGAACGTTGAGTAAGGAAAGTGGAACGCTTGGCCTCTAGAGGCCTAAAATTATGCCCACACGTGCCACAAGCCTCACAAATGCCTCCAAAGATGAAACCCTAGCTCTGGATGACGTCTAGGGCTATCATGGTGACATCTAGGACCCTCAAGGGATAACGTCAAAGTGGGAGGAACATGAAACCTTGGATCTAGGTCTGCCAAAGTGCCTCCAAAGGCAATGTCCTTCCTTTTCCTGGTGCAAGTCTTCAATCTCTATCTTGCCCTCTGGATGGGGTCTCAACATCCATTGGTGGGATTTGAGCCCTCATGAAGGTCCGAGCTAGTCATTCCCTCACGCACACCTGTTCACCGGGCAAGGTTCTACAGAGACAACAAGTACGCCCTCCAGGGGTCCATAAGTCACAAGGATCATAGCATGTGAATCACATCTAATAATTAAATCATCCGAACATGTGCATCAAACCCCCCTTAACCCCAAACAAATGCTCAAAGACGTTATGCAATTTTACAAGTTTAGGTTTGGAGAGGGTCTCAGCCTTCAGGGTGTCCTATTGGGCTAATCCCCCTTAAGTTTGGGGTGTTTCCCAGGTGGAGTCTGGTCCAAGTCATGCAAGTGTATGAGGTGGCATGGGGTAAATATTTGGGCATGGGGTGCATGTGATAACAGGGAAATGTAGAGTCTTACCTGTGGGTGCCTTTGTGAAGGGTGAGTTGCACCTTGTCATGGATGCAATTGTTTCCTAGCCCATTCATTTCCATTTATTCGTAGCTTTCTTTCTTTTGATCTTTTTCTCTTGTGCTACAAGGGAATAGTTTAGGGCCACTGTCTTGGCTTGGTGACTAGAGGTGACAATGTCATCCACAAATCAATTCACGGAAATGAGAAGGATGTCTCGTGATGAGACCCCCTTTCTCTTGGCTATGCAACCAAGAGCTATTACCTTGGTTTGGTGACCAGATAGGTGGTAATGTCATACTGCTACATGTCCATGGTCATAATCGGCCGACTCGTGATGAGACCTCCTATCCATCAATTAATACCTTGAGTGTTCACGTTATCTTGTGGGTCCCATTTTATTACTGAGAAGCTTTTCATTGCTTTCTCGAGGATCCCTGGGCGAAGCATCTCGAAAGTTTCAAAATGGATTTTAACTCTTGCCAGCTACTTTTACCCTCTAGACCTTTAGCCCCTTCTTCCCACGAGGTAAGGTACAACCCTTCCTAGTGTAGCCAATCCCGATGCCCAAAAGATGGGGAGATGGAAGGAATAAAGATGGAAAGTGGTAAGTATGGAGGGAACAGATGATGACTCTTCAAAGACCCACCCAGTAGCAACCCATCCTAAAGGGAAATCAACTTACCAGGGCACTCTGTCACCCTCCCAGGTTTAAACAAGGCAAATAGCATAATTTCCAAACAAATGTCATGAAATGAAGAAGGATTCAATACAACATGTTCAAGTGCTTCAAAAATCAGAGTGATACATACCATGATACCTGGACTCATTACCTCATGGAGCAAGACTCACTGCCACTTCAGGACCAGGCTAGTGTGATGGACGCTGCTGCTGGCGATATGTGGACTGTATTTGAAGAAAAGAGGGGCCCTCTGGGGCCATGCTTAGGTCATCCGACTCTCGGCACTCCATGTCTGGAACCTGTGGGCCTCGAGACACGATCTCCTTAGTTATCCCTAGGCTAGGGGATAACACCCCCAACAACCAAAAACATGGTTTATATAATTACATGCAATATTGCACCATGTGGCCTCCCCAAGAAGCTCACGTAACCATTTTTCCCAACTAATCCAAGATGGATGAATAAAATATAATAAAATGGCTTAGCCCCTTTATCCCCCTCATGGAATCATAGCCTCCTATAACTCTGTCCTTATCCGTCTTGCAACCAATGATGCATTTTTATTATTAATATTCAAAGTATTACATTGCTAGGCTCTCTGACCTTACAACTTTATAGGCACTTTGACCTTTCATCAAATAAACAAAAATACATTATTAATTCTGGGGACTCAAAACCGGGTTATTACATTCCCCTCCCCCTTATTTTGGCACTGTCCTCAATGCATATTACCATGTAGGTGTAAATATGGACATAATTTTCATCAAAAATAAAAAAAGCAATTGTCGGTATGCCTCCCGCATTGTATCTTCCAACTCCCATGTTGCTTCTTGAAGGATGTAGCATGTCCACTGGACCTTTACCTGCCCTATGGCTTTGTTCCGGAGCACCATGACCTTCATGTCCAGTATATGCACTGGCTGCACCCAAAAGTCTCTTTTTGGTTCCAACTGAATCAAAGTCTAATCAATTGTTAGCTTTTATAGCTCGGGAGGTACTCCGCATGTTTTGTCTTGTATGCGGAAGTAACCTTGCATTTGCACTACTAGGCACTTGACTTTGTAATAGGATTTTATAAAGTTGTAATAAAGTGACTCTTTTATTAAAGTGACTTTTTGTAAAGTGTCATTTCTTATGTTTTATTAAAGTGACTTTATGTCATAAACTGGAATTGTACTTTAATAAATATAAGTGATTTATTTTGGTGGGAATGAATATAGTCCCTTGATCATGTAGAGGAAAGATTAGATCTTGGCCATTGGATTTAGGGATGGGGATGGTGAAAAGTCACTTTCAAGTTATAAGAGTAAGCCTAGGGTAGTGTGAAAGACAAGCTTTGAGAGATTTTGAGAGAGTAAGGAAGAAATTGTTTGCAGCTAGGTTTTGCATAGTTTTCAAGAGATATTGGGCACATTTCCTAAGAAAATTTTATGTGTGAGAGGTGCTGGGAATACTGCTTCTTTTGGAGGTTGTACTGCCTCGAAATTTGTTCCCTTTTTCCTTGTTGTACGGATCTGTACAACAAGGATAAAGGGAACAAATTTCGAGGTTGATTGCTGGCACAAATTTCGAGGCAAGTCTGAAGTTTTCTTTGTTGCAGAAGGGATTTATGTTTTGTCCATACAACATACTATTGGAATGATTTTTCTAGGTGTTGTTCAGTGAAGGGGGCCGTACAACAGTACGGATTTGGCATGGATTTCTAGACAAAAAATAAAAGGGATTGTTGGGTGCTTGTAAGTTGTCTCTTGTTGCCATTATTAACTGTTGTAGCTTGTAATTTCTTCCTGAAGCTGAAATAAAATCTTTCTCGGTGGGTTTCCTCAAGTTGGGGTTTTCCCTGGCTGATTGCCAAAGTTTTTGGGTGTGCACATGTTTATGTGATTTCTGTTCATTGTTATTTTCTGTTGCAAATGTACTTAGTAATGCGTGTTTTTGCTTTTGCAGCATAACTGTGATGTGGGTCATTTTCATTTAAGACAGAAATCTAAGTTTTGCTAAGTGTGTGACAAAAGCTCTATGTGTGTGTGCTTTTGTTATTGATTTTCTACATCAATGACATGGTTGAAATATCCCTGATCCGGTTGATCAAGATATTTGCTATTGTTCTACTTCTCTGGCGTGTAGATCTGATACACTGGGGGTTTCTGGATGCGTTTTAGC
>ML784060.1:810022-826880 GCA_009831015.1 Picea engelmannii | reverse complement strand
TTCCTCTGAAAAATTCACAATTTCATTATATCATAACAAAATTACATACAGAGATATATACCAACTATTTTGACATAGCTACGTACATATTCTCCAACAAAAAGAATCTATCCCCCAAGGATGCAAAAATAGGCATCAATGATACATATTCCCATAATTGCTAGTCATACCAATCCCAAAAAATAATATCCATCTGAAATAACCATTATCATTTAAGTCCCCTATGGTGTACATTCCATCAATATATCAATACAAACTGTGATCCAATCAAAATATAATTTTTTCCTCGCAGTAAGAGTAGTTATCCAACATCAAATATCATGTATGTCATGAAATGGTCTGTGGTAGAATCCTCAGATTCCAGCTAATGTATGTTCTGCAACATACCATTGATCGTAGACTAACTGCGTGGCTTCTTTGTAAAGCCTATCCACCAATTGGTTCCTTTCCCTGTATATATGAGAAAAAGAGATGGAGTAAAATAAACTTTTAATACGAATTACATCCTCTAACAATGGAAGCAAATGAGAGACTAGACATATGTGTATCCCATTAGTCTAATTGATGACTACTAAGGAATCGCCAAAAACTTGTAATGTTTTGCATCCCTACTCCACAACGAAAAGCATAAGAAGTTTTAAAGCCATAAGTTCAAAGTATTTATTTGTGCCATTCCCCAACCCCGCTTTGGGGGTAAAGTAATGTTAGTTTGTGAGATAAAGACATCCACCCTCCGCCACACTTTGTCTAATTAGACGAGGAAGCACCATCAAAATATCCCCACGAGATACTAATGTCAGGACCCTGGGTTGTGCCACAACGCCCTCGCCTGACCCCGAAAATGAATTGAAGATCCCAATGCATTTAACAACCACCCTTTTTGTCAAGAAGTTCTCATCCTGAAAGATTTGTCCATTTCGAGTGATCCAAATCCCCCTGGCCGAAATAAAAGGGAAAGCCTGAAAATCCTCTTGACCTTGACCACGCAACCAAGCCTGAAGGTCTAATTCGAAAGTATTTCCTTACCAACTCCAGAGGGAGGGCAACAAAATCCTAGCAAAAGCCCAAACCTCCCTGGCAAAAGTACAATGTAAAAAAAGATGATCTACCATTTCTAAATAAGATTTACAAAGAGCATAATGGCCCGGCCCAGAGAAAAGACGCCTTTGTAAATTGTCCCAGGTAGGCAGTTTATTTGCCAGTATCGACCACACCAACAATTTTCCCTTCGCCGAACAAGACTATTTCTAGATCTTCCGCCACCACCATAGGGGGTCCTGCTGATGTAGGTCCACACATAACTTTAAATAACTAGATCATGGAGTATATTCTTCGTCCCCAACGCCATCCCAGAGCAGTTCATCATCTCTATCAACCAAACAAATGGAAGCATTCTGGAGAACCTGAGTGTATCTATTCCAATGAATCAAATCTTCCTCCAGGAGGCCAAGCATGTGCCCCGACAACCATCCTTGGTGCCACATATCTTATTGTAGGGGATCCCTAACCTGAGCAAGATAATAATAACCACCCAGCGCCAATCTATGTCGAATCCCTACAGACAGTATATGACCCATTTGACATCCAGGCCATGGATCCACACCAAGGCAAATCAATCACCCAGAACCCACTCTCCACACTAGTCCATTCCCCACAATATCAAAAGCCTTAATCAAAGCCTTCCAAATAATAGAAATCCCCAACGATGATTTATTTGTAGTTAGAATCCATTCAAGTATAGAAAGAGGGGCAATATATTTTTGGTGAACTACCTGTGTCCAGAGGATAGAAGACTTTATCAGTCGCCAGGAGCACTTTGCTGCAAGATCTTTGGAGAAAGAAAAAACATTTTTTAAGCCCCAACCACCCAAGTCCTTTGGTGTAGCAATCTGATCCCCACGAACCCAGGGTAAAAAAAAATTGTCCCTGTTTCCCTGCCACAAATACAAAAAGCACAGCTTCCTCATCTTCTCCAAAATTCCTTTTGGTATCCAAGCTAAAGACATCCAGTATACCGGAATAGCCTCTAAGAATGCCTTTACCAAAACTAGTCGCCCAGCCCTAGAAAGCCAACGATGACTCCAACACTTAAGCCTTTTTTCAAGTTTTGCTATAAGCCACCTCCAATCAGTCTTTCGATAGTCATTCGGTTTCAATTGAAAACCAAGATAATTCAACCCTTCATTTAGATCAAAGACCCGGAATGGAAGTCTAGTAGTAATGTATAAATATTCCTCCCCGGATAGATAAGAGAGTGTAACACTTGACTTTTGTTCATTGATTTCCATGCCTATATCATGTTTGAAAAGTATTAGTCCTTCACACAATTTTTCAATATCCTGCCTGGAACCATCACAAAAAATTAATATGTCATCCACGAACAGTAAATGAGAGATGTACAATCCTGGAGAAATTTTGATGCCTCTGAAGTTTCCAGCAGACTTTGCCTCATTCAAGAATCGGCTAAGACACTAAGCAACCAGAAGAAGAAAAAGGAGTGGGGATAGAGGGAAACCCTGTCAAACACCCCTTTCTGCTTTGAATAAAGAGGAGGTTGAACCATTAATCAAGATAGAAAAAGACACTGAGGATAAACATCCCATAATCCAATTTGTGAAAGCCACCCCAAAACCAAGATGAATCAACATCATTTGAATATAGAGCCAATTTACCTTGTCAAAGGCCTTTGAGAGGTCAATTTTAATAACCGTACCTTTGTGTTTCTTACTTTTTATACTTTGAAGACCTTCTTGTGCAACCCCGATAGCCTCATGAATCTGCCTTCCTTTCAAAAAACCAAACGGTTCACTAGAAATGTGCCTGGATAATATATCTTTTAATCTACTACTAATGACTTTTGAGATGATCTTATAGATACGGTTACATAAAGAAATCAGACGAAAATCATCAAAAGTGGATGGGTTGTCTGATTTGGGAATTAATGCAATGAAGGTGGCATTAAGTGGTTCATGAATATGCCCATTTTTTCTGGAATCCTCCACTACTTTGAAAATGTCATTTCCCAATAAGTCTAAGAACCCCAAATAAAATTCAATCGGCCAACCATCAGGACCTAGACTCTTCCCTTTCTGGAAGGTATTCATGACAACCAACAATTCTTGTTCAAATACCTCCTTCATCAAATACTACCACTCATCATCCTTCATAAATCGAGGGAAGAGCCTAACAACTTTCACAATTTCAACGATTGAGGATCGCGCCTGTGCCTTGAACAGATCTTTAAAATGAGAAATCCCGACAGATGATAGACCATCGAAAGTATTGATCAATTGACCATCTCCCTGGGTAAGACCCCAAATGGTGATAGAATTTCATGCCTTTAGCAAAGGAGTGGAAGAACTTTGTGTTCTCATCCCCGCAAGCGAGCCAAATAGCACAAATTTTTAGTTGCCACAGAGCTTCCTTTTTAGCCAAAATAGATCTCCTCTGAAGTTCCACTTGAACCAGTTCCTCCCTAACCTCCCTCGAGCAGAAGCCCCTATCATGGTCAACCTACCATTCCATCAACATCTTTTCAATGTTGAGAAGCTCATGATCCTCTTTTAATTTTTTCTCATGTGCCTAGGAGATGGTAGTCTACTTTACTTTTCTCAAGTTTTCCATAAGGTGAATAGCAACATGAGAATTATGATCAGGGCCTAAGGGAATCCACAAATTATGTACCAAGGCTTGATACTCTAGATCCTTTAACCAACCCTCAAAAAATTTGAAGGGGTTGGGGGTTCGACGAAACCTACCGCTCAATTCCAAAACAATCAGGTTGTGATCTGATTCTCCACTACAAGCAACCCATTGTCGAGCAAGGGCCAATGTATCCACCAGTTCCTCCTTCAGAAGGAAACAATCTAATCATTTTGCAACCTAAGCATCTCCTACCCTCAAATTCCTCCAAGTCAGTTGTAGTTTAACTGGCTCTAAATCCAACATGCCATGAATATCAAGAAAATGAGTGAAGTAGTCAGACAAAGGGTATGGGGAATATCGGGGACCCCAATCCTCCGCTGCTCCCAAGGAAAAATTTAAGTCCCTACCCACAATAACCTCTTGTTCAGAAAGCCAAGAGCACTTTTCCAGAGAGTCCCAGTAACGTTTCCAATCAACATAAGGACCATAGATATTAATAAGCATCAAGGAGAATCCCATCTCTGCTGAAAACATGTTTAGGCCAATCCCGAATCGAAACTCCAAATCCGTTCACATTTACAACTCTTGAGACGCCAACCAGTGGGAAGTCACCTAGAACGAACCTTTGCATCCACCGCCGCAAAGGACCATCCAGGTAAAATTGATTCCAACAATGCAACAACCAATTCACTACCCCCCATAGTTTCTTGTAAAAAGATAACATCCAGAGCGATAACTGCGACTAATCTTTTTAAGGACGATTTTTTTTCCAGGCTCGCCAATCCCCTACAGTTAAATGAGAGAATTTTCATAAGGATACCACCTCTTGGGGTTACTTTACTCTAAGCGCCCATTCTATGGAATATTGTCTGCCAGAGGCCACATCAATCTTGGCTTGCTCTTGAGCCAATAGTAAATGTGATCTCCTACCCCGACCACGTGACGAAGATGAAGCCCGAGGGAGAGACCCCAAACCCTTCCCAAGTGGATCCTCTGCACCGCAGCTACCCAAATCCTCAAACAAAACAACCCTGTTGCGGAGAGAATAGGGAATCCTAGACTCCTCAAAAGACTAGGTGCCAGAAGACGACTGATTGTCGGAATGGGAAGGAGTCCCACAAATGGTCAAGGAAGACGTAGGAAAGGAGGTAGAAGACTCCAAGGGGAAGGCAAACAATAGAGGAAGAATCCAACAAACCCCCAACCTCAGGGGACATCGAAATGAGGGGAGCCATTGACACACAATTCTCCCCTGACACCTGACTTGAGGGGGATAAAGGGGTACTTATCGAAGGAGGATAAAGAGCCCCAACAGGAGAGAGGGTACAAAAATCCGCCTTAGGACAAGGTTGGGTGAAGAGAGAGGGAAAACCCACCGAAGAAAAAACATCCAACCCCACAATGCCCAACTGAAGCAACAATTCAGAAGTATATTAAGCAACCAGAGGAAAAGAGAACCGTTGCTTACCCGACACTAGTAGAAACCTTGGACAAGTCATTAATGAAGACTTTTGAACCTTTGCGTGAGCCATTTCCTGATCGATCAGAGTAAGACCTGTAGATGAATTAGAGTGTCGCCTACTGTCCCTGCCAATGTTTTGAGTCTGGGAAGCCACCGTATGAGCACCCACAATGACCCCAGACCCCATAACCACACGGCCTAAACCAGAGCCATCACCAACATCCAAGGATCCCCTCACCTTACCCTTGAAGGGCAGTTTGCAGTCCACAACTCCATGCCCATAAACATGACATCTATGGCATCTGAAAGGAATGCCTTCATAATCCAATGGCCGAATAAAAGAATCAGAAGCCATCTCTATAGTCAAATCCTTGATAAGTCTCGGTCGAAGATCCAACCTCACTAAAATCCTAGACATGGACATAGGTCTTGTATCTTCAAAGGAAAAATCTGCTTCAATAAATTCGGCCAATTTGTTTCCAATAGCCGAGAAACGAACATGGTTCTAGTACTGCATAGGGAGGCCCGGTAACTGAACCTAAACATGAACCACATCCCCCTCTCCCGCTTTGTATCAAAAATTGGAGTCCAACGCTTAAAAACAATGGGAGTGCCATCCATACTCCAAGTTTTAGAAAGAACCCAAACAACATCAGAAGAGGCAAAGAAGACGAAATCAAACCAACCCTTTGCTAGCAACCGAATACTGGGAGGGCTAGAGATATTAGAGCCCCAGGATTTATCCACCCAAGAGCGCAATAAAGCAGTGCCCAATCATTTCCCACATGCCCGACCCACCATCTCCAGCTCCGAGAACACTACCACCCAATCCATGTCAATATCCTCCCCCAAAACCAAACAATTCGAGTCAGTTCTATCCCGGGCACACTGGGAGCCTCGATGCATCGAGCGCTTTGTAACCCCAACTTCCTTCAATCATTTGCGCCCCCCCGAGTAATGCCTTTAGAACCTAAATAAGGGGGAGAAACAGTAGGATCGGAAACCCTGGCCGGAGAAGGAACCCCCCCAAAGAATTCGTTGACAGTCACTGCCTTATATATATATATATATATAATGAATTCATTATGGCATTGGTACATGATAAAGTACCAACCTTTTCCCTTTTTAATTTAATATTTAATTTAAAGTCATGTGTAAGCATGGGCCCTTCGGGAGTTCGGGGCTCCGAGAGTTCGGAGCTTCGAGACTCTGGGATGTTTGGAGAAGATAGAGTGTAAGGGAAAAACGACCGAAGGTCGGACCTATTTTTCCCACTTTCCAATAATATTATTAAACACACGTGATTATATCGTATGGTAATATAATTGCTTGTATTGGCATAAAGGCATAATAGAGGTGGGACCCTCTCCAGAACTCTGACATTCGAGAGATTTGGGTTCATAAAAGCGTGATGTGGAATCTTCGTCAAATTCCAAAGGCTTAGGTATTAATGGGAATTGATAATCCTAAGTGCCCCCTTTGATATAAATTAATCATATTATAATATAATTAAATACAATTATATTATAATATAATTAATAAAAGGATAATTTGTGGTTGAATATAGTTAATTCTTTTTCCCAATAAATAAATAAATATGCATATATTTAGATATATATATGTTAAATTACATGAAAATGTGGTATGGAGGAATTGAATTATATACCTTAATTAAGGTTAATCAACTTAAGTATATTATGGAGAAATTATCCTCATTGTGTTATAATATAATTACTCATAAATTATCATATGAGTAATTTATTGAGTTAGTGTTAAACTACTTCTAAGAGGGAAAAGAGAAAGTAAAGATTTCAGTAATTACTGGGCCATGGGTATTAGGTTAAGCGAAAAAATTTATACCTCGTCCCTTAAAAAGGTACTTAGGGGTTGAGTGTGTGACAATTACATTAGTGGGGAGGAGGATTGTTAAAGGAAATATAAGGAAAACACCAATTAACAAAGGTTTTTGTGGACCACTTCTCCCTTCTCTGTTTTTAGTGGAAGTAGGCGGTTAGAGATTTTAGTGGATGTTTTTTGTTCAGTGCGCTTCAACCATATTGTCACATTGATGCACTACATTAACGCTCACATGGATGTGTAACCATCCCACTAGCACCAAGGTAGATTACCATATTTCATAAACGATATTGACCATTTTCCAAGAAATACTTATTGGTGCGCTCGATATATTAAAGAACACGAATGTGTAACCATACCATGTGCACTGTGTTAGTTCTATGATTTTTCAAAAAAATGTCTTGATTATGCACCCAATAGATTTAACTACACCGGTGCGTAACTGAGCCACACACATCGAGTTAGATTAAAATATTTTGTAATAAAATATTATTTGTCCCCCCAAAAATCGAGTTGTCTAATATATCATCCCATACTAGCATGCAACACAACCAAGCACACTGATATACATTTAGATTTAAAAAAAATTATATATATAATCGATATGTCCTATACCTATGCATGCATTTGTGCATCAATATATAGGCAAACCGAGTTAGGTTAAAATAGTTTGTAATAAAATATCAGTTTTTTCAAAAAATATTTTTGGTTTGTTCAACATATTAACCCACATTGGTGCATAACACTACCAAGCGCACTGGTGTAGTTTAAATAAAAAAATCACGACAATGTGCCCTATACCTATACATGCATTGACACATAAAGATATAGGGCGCACTCAGTGAGGTTAAACATTTTGTAAAAAAAATATTTATTCTTTTCAAAAAATAAATCGAATGTCCTATGTATCAAGTCACACCAATGTGTAACACTATCAAGCGCACCAATGCATAACATTGCCAAGTGCACTAGTGTAGGTTTAAAAAAAGTTTAAAAAAATCTAACCAATGCACCCTATACCGATACACACACTAGTGCATTTGGATATAGGGCGCACCCCCATAGAGTAAAATTTCAAAAAAAATACCGACCTAAAATTTCATTTATAACTTTCATTTAGACTTCAGGACATACAAGCACATGTGTTCACTATCCCCCTACGATCACTCCATTATGTGGTGCCACTAGATTGCTAGATTTCTCAACTCCTTCACTTCCATGGTGGATTTGTGTTGCTTTGGAATTTTGCAAATAGTAACAAATTTTCATTTTTTCTTTATGCAACAACGATGCCTCCTCAATGAAGAAAAGACAAGGTAAGTTTATTATCCCTTAATTTCCATTTTCAATGATTTAAAATCAAATTAGGCTTTAATTTGGTTGTTTTTTAAATTAAAAAAAAAAAAAAAAAAACATCAGTCCAACCTTGGCATTTGGCTCACACCATTGGTTGGTGCTCTTATAGGTTGCATTGATGCACAGTGCTCCACATTATTGTAAGCACATCACAGAGTTAAGTTTAACACATAAATTTTTCACTCTCTTCGATGAGCTATGTATGCATTGGGAGTGGTACTCCACATAAGTTTAGGTGCACTAGAAACATTTAGTAACACACCTAGTAGTGTATGTGTGCACATAGTTGCATAAATGCATCATTCCTATTTAGGAAACATTGATATCTAGTGTGTGCAAGCATTCTAAGCACACCAGAAAATTTGAAGAGTGCACTCACAACTTTCCCAAACTCTCCAATGCACCAACGAATGTGTGGAGGCACCAATAGTGATGCCTTGGTATGACATGGTGCACCACACACCCTTGGCAACAACAATAAGAGATGGCGGTGCTCTCTATCATTTGTCGTGAATCATAGTTATTGGTGCATTGTGTTAGCACTGAGAGTCACCCTCAGACTGTTAGAGGATAAGCCTAGTACCCATCTAATAGGTTTGTAATGGTAGATTTATGATAGAGTGTCAAACAAACAAAACTCAGCATAGCAATGTTCAAACACATAAATTTCTAGGCAAGAATGAATAAGCAAATGAGGTTTTTCCTAACTTCAATCAGTGATTTAAAGATAAGTGTGAGTAGATGAAAGACTTAATGAGAAGGATGAATAAGTCTGCTATAAGCATCGGGCCTTACTAGAAGATAAGTGAAGAAAAATATCAAACACAAGAACTTCTTGATCTAAACCTTAAAACACTGTTAACAATTATAACAACATCATAATCAAACATACATTACAACACAACTATAATATCTCAATTGAATCATTCAATGATGAGCAAATCAGAGTAAGAAAGAAGCAAGATAATGGAAAAGGAAGTTGACTTCTATTGGACAAAATGTCTCAGATCTCATACATAAAAACCAGAGTCTGGCTCTATTACATCAAAGCATTACATAAGGTAGTCTATGCTCAACCATTCAAACCTAAAAATGTACTTATAATGATTAATTTTTCGTCTAAACAATGAGTGATAGCATGCAATTCGAGCTGGATCCTCTAGCCTAGGATTCTCCCACTAAAAACTGAAAATCTAACATCTGTACAAGTGGAGACAACAAACTGCTAAAAACAGGGAAAATGTTGGCAACAAATATAACACTATAATCTTTGCATAATGAGTAGTTCCTTGGGCAGATCTCCATCACTGCCATGTGTCCACCAACTCCAACTGACCTCCAAGCATATGTGCTAAGCTCCATCTGCCACCTAGTAACAGTTTATTCCCTCAAAACCCATAAAAATTGGAATTTGCAGTGAACCCTGAAGTGGTGACTATATTAGCCAGTTCGTAGTGGATTTTGTAGCGAATTATGCTCCGCCCACTTATGTATACTATTTCACAGCAGATTATGTAGCAAGCTTGCATTTTCTGTCTTACTAGGTGATTTTGCAACGTAGTTCGCAGCGACTTTGCAACTTCTGTGTATGTAAATGATTTCGCAGCGCATTCTGTAGCGCACCTACACCTTTGTCTATGTAGATCATTTCGCAACACGAGGTGCTACGAAATGTCCTGTAGCTTTTTGTGTCATGCAGTTTGAGCCAAAAATACCCAAAATCCTTAGCAAGAAGGTGTATAATCCTGTAGATGCCTCCTAAGCAGGTATAATCATGATATTTCCCACAAAACCTCAAAATGCAAGGATGATAATCACCAAAATTGAGGGTCTTTCAACCACTTCATCTCATCTCCTTAGTTTGGTACTTCTCCTAGTTGCAGATTGACCTAACACATTAAGATTTCTTTGAGCTAACTCATCTTTGAAAGGTTGTAACTCCACCTTGAGCTTTTTGTTATGAGATTGTAAGTCTTTGTTCTGCCTCTACAAATTATGAAGCTGCCTATGGAGGGGCCAAAATCTCCTTGCTGTAAACCTAGCCAGATCAATGGTTTCCTTGTACATAACCATGAGCTCCTTCAACTTTTTCCTCTCGACCAACCCTTCTTCCTTCAGGCGAGCAACCTCCTTTTTGGCATCTTTGAGCTGTCTGATCAATATTTTAAAGGTACGGTTCTGAGGGGGAGTAGTTATGTCTATGATTTCAACCTGTTTCACAACAGTCTCAATTTTTCCCTTATCCTTCCTCTTGACATGATCTTTTGTTATGGCTTCTTGTTCAACAGTTTCCTTCTGGGTTGACGACCTGGTGAAGGGCCTCCTAGCTCTAGTCTCAACTGTAGCAGTAGGTGAGGGAAAGAGTAAATTTCTCCCTTTTTTGATTGTGGTTTTAGCTGAGGGAACTTCTTCTAGTTTTGGTGCAGGTTGGGGTGAAAATTTCCTCTGTGGAGAGTGATGAGCTCCCCCTTCTTTTTCTTCAACTTCCTTAGAAGCTTCACTATCTTTAGCAATGTGTTTTCCCTTTCTCTTTTTGCTTGTTTCTGTGTGAATAACACTGTCAGCTTGAAGAGGGCTCTGCACCTTAGATTGAGGAGTAGGGGCTACATTTAGTTGTAGATTTGCATGAATTGCTCCCAAGATATGAAGCTATGTTTTTTTTCTTCAACTCGTCCATCACAAGCATCCTAATCAAACCTGAGTGGAAGACACGTGTGTCCACAACCTTGGACTTGGCTTGGACCCTATTAGCCATTTTCCCCATACTCCTAAACAAAAATAAAGGGACGTTCATTAGATCTTTGTCTATGAAGTGCAACAAAAGTCTAATGTGATATTGGTAAATCATATTGAATCTGCCCTCGCAGGTAAAATATCTCTGGATAACCTTCAACATCTTGTCAAATCCCTCAACCAAGTGTCTCTTAGGCACCCCCTTAGATAGGTTATCTCCATGATGTTCCGGTTTGAGGAACTCTTTAGAAAAGGTTGCATTAAGAGTTATGGATTTAAACCATATTTCATCATTGTTGGGTATCTCAGTCGTTGCTTCAATGGTGGCCTTAGATACCTCCATTTCAAGGGTTCCCACTTTAGTTTTAGTGCCATCAAAATTTAAGGCAAACTCTTTGGCTACATCAGGGTGTCCCCTTTTCATATTCTGACAAAAAATTAAACATCCAACCATCTGAAAGACCTCTCTGATCAGAGGTTCAACATCAAACAATTGCATATCACAAGACTCTGTCCTGACTACACTCCCACCCTTGTGAGACTTCTTTGCTGAGGTGTATCCATTTGCTATTACGGGAGGCGAAATAATACAGTAATCTGAGAGATATGAGAGGCCAAACAACGACAAAGGTCTTAGGGTTTAGAATGATGATCTTTTGGAGCTGGTTTCTTCTAAGGCTTCAAAGTTTTCCTTTATTTGAATTTTGAGCTAATGAAAAGGCAATCTGATGGCTTAAGAAAAGGAAGAAAACCCTTCAGGGAAAAGGATATGCAAGGAATCAACAACTGTCAAGTTTTTTTAATCTAACATTCGACCACCATTTGCAAGGTCATAACCATTTAAATCAATAAGTCTCTTTAAAATTTCAGCATAGACATCATTTAGACTTGGAATAAAAATGAAAATCTAAAGGATTTTAGTTGATACAGGCCATGCAAAGAGAGGATAACAATGTTGAGTTTTATGCACAAATTTGTAGCGTTGGAACAGGGGATTTGTAGCACAATTCGTAGCAGATTCTGTAGCATAAACAAGGGCCAAGCAATAGATAGGCACGGCAACTTTGATAACATGATTTGTTCAATTGTAGTTGAATAGGCTGAAAATACTACAGATAGGCTAAGAATTTGGTGATAGCAAAAGTAAAGGGGCCGGTTGGTAAAGGGATCCACAATTCGCAACACCAGGTGCTACAAAAATTGAGCACAACCTTAAATTGATCTTCAACATAGATTAAACGACTTAAGGAGTACCTGGACACCGTGGCTTGACTATAGATGTGCTTCAGATAGCATGAAACCATCTGCAACCACTCTAACCTTCAATTCCCCTTTGTCAGCCAGTCTCTAACATAATCCACAGCGCCTGTCTGGACTTAGGTGTTTATGCAGCGCCAAACTAGGAGCAAATTCAAATCTTGAGAAAATAGTTAGGCAACCTTAAATGAGTAAATCTCAAATTATTTCCTTTAAATTATGGATGTTGAAAACAATGAGATCAACTGACACCAACTTCATAAATGTAATAATGGTAAAGAGGAAAGGTGTACTCAAGATGCGCTATGAAAACTCCTGATTATATGGCAACGTACTAAGATGACTTGATTTGACCTTCTAACGGGTAGAGGGACATAGTGTAGGGGTTTAAGCGCATAGTGGAGGTAGTGACATGTCAGACTAGTGGTGGCATAAGGGTGATGGTGATGGTTTTCTAATCGTGTGATGAGATGAAGGTATGAACCATAGGTATGGGCCAACATTCAACCTTAAATTTATTTTGTACTAAGACTTAAGAAAACCCATAAGGAAAAAATCAAAAGCAAAGCTTAAACAAGACTAAGGCTAAAAATTAAAAACCTAAGGATGAATTTGACCCAAAACAACTCATGTGACCTTTAACAACTTCATGTGATAACACATTGGGAAAAAATTGTTCTACTGACATCGGTGTGTAATAGAAAACTAGCACACATATGTGGAATCATACAAACAACATATACTATTTTTAAAACTTATTAGTGCATGAAGTTTTTAGTAAGAGAACTATTACCAATGTGGTATTATAAATATGGTGCAACTTAATTGTTGATGCACTTTGAAAATTATGGCACACTATGAACCATGTCTTTACTTAAAATGGGCACACCAGTGAGTTTCACGTTTTTTTCATGAAAAATAAATAAATTAAGTTCAATATTTAATTAATATTACAAATGGTAATTTAGTAGAGATTGTTCATTTTATAGATATATTGTCCAATGAAACTTGTATGTGAAATAAGGATAGTCACAGTAGTGTCAAATCAACCCACATACCTTCATACATAAGAGAGAGGCTCAAGGGAGGGAGAGGAGTTTGTTCCATTGTTCTATTATAGCTAAGACTCATCTCCTTTTGAGGCATGTTGGCCTCCTAAAGTTTTAAGAAGAGGCTAACTCCCTTAAGGGGAACACAAGGTTATTGATGAAGTTGATCCATTAATATGATCATGGTAGGTGGGCCTTCAATGTTGGTCCTAATCTATGCTACCAACCCATAGATGAGGATTCATAATTCATCATCAAGTTTCCTAGGAGGATGGAGGATTTTCTGCATTTTCCTTATCTCTCACTCAGTGTTTCCAGGGAGAGTTAGTTGCCATATGTTTAGAGATAAGTAAGTGTTAACTTCACTACCCCCAATTACTTCCAAGTTGATAGGGGCTAGTTCAATTTACATTCTTTCAAAGTGGAAGAGGTTAGGTGTTTGTGCCTTATGATCACGACACTACCACACCATATCGATCACGGGAAACACATTAATTTCCCTCTTATGCACTATGTAGATAGTTTATTTCACAGGCCTAAACTGATAAGGTTGTATATCGTTATTTTACAATAGATTTGTATTAGTCAAGATTTTTGTCAAGCATATTTGAGGGGGACGTGTCTTCCCCTTTTCTTAGGAGTTATTTAATTTATTTTCTGAGAGGTTTTCAGTCAACCCACATTCAACTGCGTTCCTCCTAGGTCGATGATTGATGGGCATACACAAATGTGGGGGCGAATGTTTTGCAAGAGGGATCAGACAAAGTACCCTCAGAGGTTGGTGAGTTCAGAGGTTTTAGTTCTATTACCTGATGAAGATGTTCACTTCCTTGATCTTGTACAATATCCATATGCAAGGAAGGATTGGTGAGGATGTACAAACATTCTATTTAGTCAAGGTGAGCTAGTAGACACAAAAGTTAATATTATTGTTATGTTTTGATTAATCTAGCTTCGTATTATTTTGTCATATTTAATGCACATGTAATTGATTATAAGCTTTTATTTAAATTTTCTAAGTATTATTGTCTACTATTTTGTAGATATTGGCTCGTACGTTGGTGAGGGGCCTCGCTATCCTGATGCAAAGATAGATGAGGTCAATGAGCTAGCTCAAGTGAAAAGACTTGGCATGTCACAGAGACCAAAACACAAATTTTGCTAGCGAATGATAGATTAGTTATGTACACTGATGGCTCATTGTATAGTGGTGCCAATATGATCTCGAGTGATTGTTTAGGACCTTGAGATTGTAGAGATACATGTGAGCCTTCCCTGTGATATCACATCATTTATATGCCATATTGTTGGTGCCCTCTAACTATTCCAAAGGTTGAGGGCTCGTAAGTCTTCTTCATTTGATTCACCTTCTAAGGGCATTACTCCTCCACCTCCTTCTCCTCCACCTACACCACCAACTGCACCACCTATTGATCTGCCTACTACTCCACATGTGCCACTAGTTCTACCACCTATCGCACCATTTGTTGATCCACCTATTGCACTAGATATTGATCCTATAGCCTCTATGGTTTTATTGAATGATATAGATGTTGCTAGAGAGATATATTACACTATAGTTGATTTCTTGTCTATCAAAGGCATTGATGCCTCTAGGTATGGTGGTGGATCAAGGAGTAGTTGACATGTATATTGGTTACTGTGATATATATTATGTGACATGTATATTGATTACTACGATATATATTATTTTACATGTATATTTGATTTTAGATGTATATTTAACATACATATTGATTTTCATATATATATATATATATGTTTATTTTAATAAGAACTAGGAAATATATGTTAAAAAGTGTTGATAAATCCACTGTAGCACAAAAAAAGGGCCATGAGAGACCTTCGAGAAGTAGAAGCTTTGAAGCTTGGAAATGATAAAACAAAATTTTTGATCATAGAGTTTCCACCTTCCCTAGCTATACCGCATCTGTTGTATTTCGAAGAATACAATCTATAGAAAAATCCATTTATATATAACGAAAAACAAAACATGACATCTGAATTTTACAAAAACTCAGCTACCCGGTGCCATTTTGATCTTTGATTGTTCCTGCTACTCCCAAATTGAGTCTGGATAGGGCTCATTGAGGTTCGGGATTTGGTTGACTGTGGCTGAAGTTACATTCTTGGAGGCTCCATGGGTGCTTGCTGGTGTGCTTGGCTACTGATGATTTTGTTCCATCTGATCCAATTGACTCTACATTATCTCCGAACTGACACATTGCTCTTCAATTTTCCTCCTCTGAGAATAAATTTCATCTTGCAGCCTTTCAATTAGATGTTTGTGTTGAGAGAGGGTTTCAAGTTCAAAATTTAGGGTGGAGCTGAGCACTCCCATCTGAATTTGCATCCTTTGGAAGCCCACACATTCCGCCTCAGGGTCCAGCTGAACAAAACCAGCTAGTAATCCCTTGACACCATGCAAGTGCATGAACTCTGGTGCACTTTGATTCCTCTGGATATTTTCCATCCTGCTAGGGGGGACGCAATGCTGTAGAGAATTGGGCTTCCTTTGAATAGGGATTTTTTTGGGAGGAGAAAAATTCAACAAAGGTCGTGGGGAAAAGGCCTAGGTGAATCAATGAAAAGGAGGAGGGTGAGGCGGTGGAAAAGACAAGGAATACCGAGGGGGATCCTGAAGTCTCTGGGTAGAAATTCGTTGAGAAACAATCAACACTGGACAACCTATGCAATTCACAAGGAGCGCAGGGTGAGAATGGCTTACCAAAGACACATATATAATTTTCCCCAGCAAGGACGAACACTGAATGATATTTACCCATGTGACGATCAATGTCGAATTCATGTCAAACATATAAGTCACAAACTCTACCCGGTGTGTTGTACTTGAAGCCTTCGTATCTACGAGCTTAATTATGGGCCTAACATCATCCTAGGTAATCGCCTGGACATCTAGGTTGTTGCACGCACGATCCATCTACATGAGAGCCTTCAACCTTTGATTTCCCATGAGCTCGACTGAACGAATATGCTGACCACCCAAAACCATAACGAGGTTGTCGTATATGTTGTTAAAATCGACTGTCCTTTGTCGGTGAGTCATCGACTTTACACTTGCCACCTGTCTGCTCCACCTTTCCCCTCTTGCGTCGGAGCTCCAAGTAGCTCCTCTTTTAGCCTTTGCGCGTTGTCTCCTAGTCATGTGACAGAGCATTAGACTAGGGGGGCTAAGAATTCAACACCCTCCACCCCTAAGGTTCCAGGAGGTCTCTCTATGGCCTCATTTTCCAATTTGTTTGCTGTTGTGTTATTTTCCCTCAGAACGTGAATGAATTTTGGCTTGAGGGTCCTTGAGTCTACACGTATTCGATCAATAATTCTTTTTAGGCTCAAATTTTTTGGCTCGGTTCCCTAGATCATCATCCTTATGATTGTCTTAGAGTCTCCTATAACATTCATATTGGAAATTTGTCGAGTCTTTGCTAGTTGGAGTCCTTTGAGTAATGCATAAGCC
>ML784060.1:787844-806019 GCA_009831015.1 Picea engelmannii | reverse complement strand
CCCCCCCCCCCCCCCCCTCCCATTTAGAGGGTTGATATGCTACTCCCTTATGATGGGATGACTTATTTTTCCCAGATTTTCCCTCTTTTTTTAGTGCTTTCTCTATATTTTTTTGGGTGCCTAACTTCTTCTCTCTGTCTCCAGTCGATTCTCTTTTGTTTCTATGATATTTTTTCCTGGATTTTTTGTTGTAGCTGGTTGGGTGATCTCTAGGTCTATGTCACTGTCAGAAGTGTCCCGTCTTTCATCTTCTGAAAAAATTGGGAGCTCTGGAGAAAGATTTGGAGGATATTTCCCTGTGGTTTCCCCACTTGTTATCGAGATTTCTTTTTCTTTTTCTTTTTTGATTTCCTCTTCTATTTCTTCTTATCTATTTTTTCCATTTTCTTCCTGGCGGTCCCTGAGGTCTTCCATGTTACCTTCTGTTTATAGTCCAACATACCAATTGTGGCTTGATTCTCCTTTATGGGGGGAGCTTGGGGGCCTTTTTCTCGAGCTTGAAGATGTTTCTCCTTGTTCTTGTGGGGGGTTTGTGGATGTTTTCCCAGTAGTTTTTTTCCTTTTTGGTTGTTGCCAATGATCTTGTTTTGGATCTTTCTCTTGGGTTTCCTTGGCTTGAGGGATTTTTTTTTCAAAATGTCCATATTTGTCGCATTCTTTACATTTGAAGGGAATTTTCTCGTGATCTGCCTATTGAACATAAGATCAATTATCTAGATTCAGCTGGATTGCTTATGGGAGACCTTTTTCCAGATCCACCTACACACAAATTCTAGCACAAGCTTGAAGTCCTTCTCGTGGTTCAACACGATCGATATATTTCCCCAGTGAGTTGCTGATATTTCTTAGGGTTTCATCATTCCAGCAGTGTAAAGGAAGGAATGACAATCTTACCCAAACATGGACTGCTGAAGGGATATCATTTTCTGGGCTGAAGTCCGGGGTCCATATATTGAGATACATTCTGCGTGCACCCATGAAATATGGGCCGCTTCAGAAAATCAGATCCCTATCCTCTCTTTTTTCAAATAAGAAAGAAAAGAAACCCTCACTGCAAAAGGCCACAGATCTGTCCTTGGAATAGTTTGTGCCAGTTCAGTTCCAACTAGTGATGCATGGATTTGGGGGAGGGACACATTGATGCAAAATTCCCTATTAGTCCATTGCCAGACAGTCTAAGAGATAGCGAGCGAGTCGAAGCAGGATGCACAACCACCTTTGGAATTTCTTTCGATTTTTTTACGAATCGAGATGAAGTTGCCTTGTGGACCTTTGCATGGGAGGAGATCAGGGCCTGGAAGACCTAGAGATACGAGGAACCAGGGGGGGATCTCTCTACTCAGAGGGGGCCATAACGACCTGCACGATATCACAAGAGAGGATCCACAAGAAAACCCTAGTCTCAAGAATCCTAGCGCTCGAGTCCCTAGTATACCATTCATATGTTAAGAGAAACATCCAAAATCTTGATTTTGATATTATTGTTCATATATGTTATGCATTTTCATATCATGTTGATGTTGATGTTGTTGGATTTATAAAATATGTTATATGTATGTTAATGATTAAAATATTGATGATCTCTCTATTTTTAAATTAAATTTGAGATGCCATAAAATGTTTAACTCCATGTCACACACCCGACCCCTAAGTACCTTTTTAAGGGATGGGGTATAATTTTTTAGATTTTTGCAATCATCTCAAATCTCTTCTATCACAACTCCATCGTCTTCTTCTCATTAAGAGTTTTCCAACGATGGTAAGTTTGCTAAAAAATGAGCTATGGAACGAGGGTTATGACCTTCCAAAGTTCTCAGGTTTACATTGGCAAGATCTCTCTTGCTGCCACGTGGCATCCTCGTGACCTCTCATTTCCCACGCTGACTAATGTGGTGACACCCTAGTCTCGATGTGGCACTAGCCTAGCCTACCATAGTGGAAATTCGATCCATAGAGCCCTACATCCATCGTAACTCGTTCCTTCTCCCAACACACTCTTCACTTACCTCCGATGAATACGGTGTCGAGGAATATTTCATTTCTGTCGAATGGACAGTCTAGATGCATGCAAGATCTCCTGGTATATGGTTAGGATCCATTCGACATCTAAGCTTCAATAATCCTATTGGACCCCATTCAACTCGTCAACCCATTGAAGATCAACATGCACCATCACATTGATGTTCTTAGTCAGCATAAATTCACCATGTCATCGTAGGGCACTTAGACTTGCTCGAGTAGATGATGATATTTTTCCCTCTCCTATAGTCCAATTAAAATACTTAATTAATATTTCGTAGAATACCATTCTTTAGTAATTAATTACTTAAACCTCATTAAGGATAATTATTCTCCACAAACTAATTATCCAATAATTAATTTTTGCTTAGCCTAATACTCATGGCCCAGTAATTACTGAAGTTTTACTTTCTCTTTCCCCCCTTTAGAAGTAGTTTAGCACTAACTCAATAAATTACCCATATGATAATTATGAGTAATTATATTATAAAACAATGAGGTTAATTTATCCATAATATACTTAAGTTGATTAACCTTAATTACGGTCTATAATTCAATCACTCCTTGGAATGCAACTCCATACCGAATTTTCACGTAATTTCACACACACACACACACACACACACACACACACACACACACACACACACACACACACAAATATGCATATTTATTTATTTACCGGGGAAATGGATTAACTATATTCAATTTGTTCTTTTATTAATTATATTATAATATGATTAAATATATCAAAGGAGCACTTAGGATTATCAATGTCCATTAATACTGAAGCCACCTGACTTCGGCGGAATTCCTCATCATGCTTTTATGAACATACCCCAATCTCTCGAATCTCAGAGTTTCAGAGAGGGTCTCACTCATATTGTAAGGTGATGCAAATATAATTAATTATATTAATTTACAGTATAATTAATCACCTTAAATGTTTATATTGACATTTGTGCAACTATTGGAATGGGAAAGGGTAGGTTTAGACCTTCGGCCCTTTTGCTTGTACACTCTATCTCCCCCAAACATCATGGAGTCCCAAAGCTCCGAACTCCCAGAGTTCCGAAGTCTCGATCTCGCGGAGCCCAGAACTCCCGAAGGATCCACGCTTACACATGATTTTGCATTAAATATTAATTTAAAAGGGAAAAAAGGCTTGGTACTTTATCACATACGAATATCATAATAAACTCAATTAAAACATATTATATTACACATTTTTGGAAATTGCGTCCAGGTTTATAAATTCCCTAATATTATATTTAATATTTGAAATGTGTGTGTGAGAGAGAGATCTCTGGGTCAATCCCTTCAACTCTCCAACACATTCTTTATACTCAATCCTCTCGGAGCCCCACTTATACACAATTGCATATTTTTTAATATTTAAAAGGGGTTGGCTTCATTCATGTATAACTATTTTAATAAATCTTAGTATAATATAATATATTATATTATACCTCTTGAAAATCTCACCAAAGTTTAAATAATCTCTAATATTACATTTAATATTGAATATTGGAATGAAGGAAGGATATATGGGTCCACACCTCTGGCTCTTCCACACAACTCTTCATTCTCAATTAACCCAAAGTTCCGGAGTCCCGAAGGGGACCCACTTGTATGACAACGTGATATATAAATACAATGAGTCATTTTGAATTATAATATAATAAATTGCAATAAAGGGTTATTATACTCAATTATGTTAATTTGATCACAATTAAATATAATATCACATAATTAATAATATTTCTTATCTAAGCCACCTTGTACAGGGAAATGTAGGGTTCGGGCCTTCGACGACTTTGGCTCATGTATTGCATCACCCCAAACACCCCGGAGCCCCGAAGCCCCGAAGTCCCGAAGACCATGAGATGGCTAAAGTATTTGGGCATCGGTTCTATTTTGACATTAGAATAATAATAAATTATATTATCTTTAGTCTCAGGTCTATTACGATCTAGGATCTTTAACCTCCATTTTCAGAATAAAATAATAATAATATTAATTACAATAATGATAATAATAATATGTATATAGACATATATACATACATTTCCATATCCCATAGTTTTATTACCTGGAGAATTTAAATGGAATTATTTTCTCTTACATGAAAAATAATAATAGGAAAAATATAATTTTCCAGTCTTTAAAAATGGATTTAATAAAAGTTTATATTCCAAGGAAATTTCTCCATTCTGGAAATTAAAACTATAATTATAATTTCTCCCCTCTCATGGGTAAACGAGTAATTTTTGTTTCCTTATTACTGTGCTTTACTACTCCTACTAAATTTAAGGAAATATGGTCATAAAACAAGGATTTACCTTCATAGTGAAATTTTTACATTTCTACCCAAAGTTACAACCCACCACAATTATGGGGATCCTTCCCAAATTGTAGGAATTTAACACAAGTTTAGCATAAACGTTTGTTAATGCCTAGATAGTGTTTTGAGATCTTTTGAATTTTAATTCAATTAGGAAATTTCATATTTATTTCCTAATTATTTTTACTTACTACCCATTTATAATGACTTATACATTTTTCAATATTTGGGTTGTTTTGCTAAAGTGCAAACCCAAATATGATATGCTCTAAGTTTTCTGTAATAAGGCTTGAGAGCAAACTAAAATAGAGCAGTAGTATGCAAAAATCACTTTCTCTCTTATTTGATGCTTAATAAAACTTATTGTTCCTTCATTATTGCACATGAATGAATTAAACTGTGAAACTTAGTCAATCTCAACATTCACTCCCAAAATTTAGAACATGAAGTCACACAATGAAGTTGTTCACCCACATAGAAATTTAGTTCCAACATTTCCACATTCACACTTAAATTCTCACAGAACTTTTAACAGAAAATTGAACCTATATTGCTCTAAAAACACAATCTATAATTATCTTTAAGATTGACAATGTAGAGATTTTGACAAAATATACTTATCTAGAATCCAGAAAGTGTTGCAATTGCTGAAAGGGGTGCCCTTTTACACCCAATCATAGGCACAACAACTCTTGGGAGGATTTACCACTAGCCACCCCCTAGCTAGATAATAATGCTATGAAATAGTCTCCCTTCTATTCAACAACAACCAGGGACGAAGATTGCTCTCCTCTTCCCACAGGAACTTGGCAGATCAATTTTCTCTTCACCAAGCAAGGGGGTCTGCAATGAGTGTTTCCTTAGTCACTCATCCTCTCTACAACCCCGTTTATTAGCTTGGTTAGAAAATGATGCCTAACAATTCCCATACCTAGAACAATTTCATTTTTCAGTGCTCTTCAAAACCAGAGAGCTGCACATGCTCTCCCTCCTTAGAAATGGTCACCAAACCCATTCCTCTTCCATACTCCCTCTCTTCCCATGAATTTCATACCTTTTCTTGCCTTCCTTAGCAAGATTTCATGGGTCCAAATCCCAATTTCATTAGTCAGGTCAGGGAATTTCCATATGGGTACTTTGCCCATTTCCTCATTGACTCTTGAGGAAGACTTTGCAACAACTAGCTTGACTGGTAATCAAATTCTCTAGGTCAGAGGAATGTTTTGGGTTTGAACAATTTAATTCCAGTAGAGTACTAGTCTGGTGGGGGTCATCTAAACCATTAACGGTTCCCCTCACCATCTCTCTCATGCATCATGATCTAACTTGGCAAACCCCTTCAACAATTATGCAACACTTTCCATTTTATTTAGTAACATAAATATATACATTACCTTTTATAACAAAAAAGTTCATCAATTCCAACATCCACACATATTGAGTCTGCCCATAGTCTTTTAGCAGGTTATACTTATATTTACAAGCTGGGGGAAACATGGGTATTACAATCCCCTCCCCCTTAAAAGAACATCGTACTCAATGTTCTACCCAACGATGTGCTCTGTATGTACAACAATAAAAAAAAAATGGGTATGTTTGTTTCATGGAATCCTTCATTTCCCATGTACGTTGATTTGGACCAAAGTGTTTCCACTGCACCTTGACCTTTGCAATGGTTATGTTCCTAAGTGTAAATTCTTTCCTGTTTATTATGCATTGTGGCTCTGGCATGAATTCTCCCTCTGGTTCCACCTGAATCATAGACCAATCAATTATATGATTAGAATCATGTACATATTTCTTCAACAATGAAACATGGAAACAATTGTGTGTCTTCCTTGTGGCGGGAAGTTCTAATATATATGCTATAGGTCCCACTCTGTCCAAAATTTCAAAGGGTACACAAAACCGAGGTGCCATCTTGGCACAAATTCCCATTCTCAAGGAACTTTTTTTGGGTCTAACTCGGAGATACACATGATCTCCTTCTTTGAATTCTCTAGGAGTTCTATTTCTATCTGCATATCTTTTTTGTCTAACTCGAGCTACTTTCAGATTCTATTTTATTTGAACTACTTGTTGTTCCATTTCTTTTAGCATATCTGGTTCAAGTGTAATTCTTTCTATTGGGTTATTCCAGCTGATTGGAATATTACATTGTCTACCATAGAGAGCCTCAAAAGGGCTCATCTTCAATGACTCTTGATAGCCATTGTTATAAGAAAATTCTACCAGTGGTAGTAGTATTCCCACTTCTTGGGCTAGTGCATCACATGCATCCTTAACATGTCCTCTAAAAGTTGGTTTACCCTCTCTGTCTTCCCATCAGTTTGAGGGTGATAGGCTGTACTAAATAACAATTTAGTTTCAAGACCAACAAAAAGAGATTTCTAAAAAAATGAAGTAAATTTTGTATCTATGTCTGATATGATTTCCTTAGGCATGCCATGCAGTCTAAATATTTCTTTCATGAAAATACTGGCAATATCTATTGCCTTTCAAGTTGACTTGATGGGGATAAAGGAAGTAACCTTGGTCAGTTTTTCCACAACTACCATAATGACGTCATTCTTCTTGGTTGATTTGGGAAATCCTATGATGAAATCCATAGAGATGGTTTCCCATTTCCACTCGGGATTTGGCAGGGGCTACAAAAACCCTGCTGGATGTCGGTGCTCTACCTTAACCTACTGATATTCTAGACATTTAGCTAAGTAATCAACTGTGCCCTTTTTTAGTCCGGGCCAATAAAATAGTTTCTTAGTGGCTGTGATCATTTTCTAATAACCCGGATGACCAATATATGGTCTTTTATGTAGTCCATCCATTATGAACCTCTTCAAGTCGTCAAAATTTGGAATATACAACCTACAATTGTAAGTTAGCAGGTCATTCTTGTGGGCTCTTTCTCTAATTATGATTTCGTAGTCTTGAAAATGCATCTGTTTCTTGTGCACTTTTGACTCTCTCCTTGATGTCTGGTTCATCGGTGCTTACAACTGCCAAGTGAATCACTTTCATACTTCTACTAAGAGCATCAACCACCCTATTTTCCTTTCCTTTAATATGTTTGATTTCAAAATCAAACTCACTAAGGAGAACCATCCACCTAGCTTGTCTAACATTGAGTTTTGGTTGATCAAACAAATATATCAACCCACTATGGTCTGTCATAAGTACAAATATTCTACCTAGGAGGCAATGCCTCCACATTTTTAAAGCATGTATTATGGCAGCCAATTCCAAATCGTGGGTCACATAATTGATTTCATGCTCATTCAATTTTTTGGATTTGTAGCAAATCACATGCCCCTCTTGCATAGGGACTCCTCCGAGCCCTTCCTTCCAGGCATCTGTACATCCAAGGAATTCCTTGTTTGGGTTTGTAATCTTCAACACAGGTGCATTGGTCAAAAGGTATTTCAGCTGTTGGAAGCTCTCTTCACATTCCACTATCCAAATAAATTTAACTCCCTTTTTTTGAAGGGAGGTGGTTAGACAACCAATCTTGGAGAATCTCCTTATGAACCTTCTATAGTATCCTGCTAGGCCCATAAAGGATATGATATCAGATACATCTTTTGGGGTAGGCCAATCCATAATGGATTTAATCTTTTCAGGATCAACTTCCACTCCTTCAGAGTCACACTTACTAAACTTTGCATAGAGCCGATGTTCTCTTAACACTTGAAGCACTAACTTGAGACGTTTTACATGCTCTTCCCTACTCTTATACTAGATTAGGATATCATCAATGAAAACCAACACAAATCTGTCCAAGAACTTACTGAGTACATTATTCATTAAGTACATAAAAGTGGTTGGTGCATTTTGACGCTTGAATCCGTTAGGACTGAAACGACAACCTCACGAGGATGTAAATCCCCCTACGTTTTTATAGAGGTGGTACTCCTCTTTACTTTAAGATTTTCTTGGGACTCTAGATACTCATAATATGGAACTTGGCAGAAGCCTGTCACGATAATCAAATAAATATAAAGATTGCAAGAAAGATAAATGGAAAATGTTTTGTTTTCTTTTTAAAGAAAGTTCCTGAGAAAGGACTAGGAACCACACATTTCATACATTTAAAACAGATAAGCAAAATTTCCTCACATCCATCATAGTTAAACTAAAGATTTATGATCACATAAAAATAAAAATGAAGATGATCTGCATGCATAAGAGAACTTTAACATTGTGGAAACATGGGAAGCTCAAATAAAGATAATGATAGATCAATCTCAAATACTTTATACTCAAAACTCAGAGTCACAAAGCACCTTCAAAACTGATCCCGAAATAGCTCTCTTGAAATTTCTAAAAAATATATAGTCTGTTACATATTCTTTGAAATTTAAAATGCATTTATCCCAAGGACTGGGATTGGGGCTCCCGCGGACCATAAAACAAATATACATAAGAATTAAGCTTGTAGAAGGAAGATGGTGAGAGGTAAAATAACAACAAGACCTGGAAAGAAGAAAAGCAAAGCTATCGGACTTCAGTTAAACCTTTGTATTCAAAGAAGCGGAGTAACTGGATGAAGGAACTAATAAAGAAAGAAAATATAAGATCAACATAAACTTACTATGATGGTCTCTCGTGTGTTCACTTGCTTGCTGATGTCCTTTTATTGTCTTCATTAAGGATTACAAGATCTGTCTCAACTGTTTCTTGCCCCTCGTTGGTCAATTTGTCGATTTCTTTCTTGAACCATTCTTCAATATAAATTTTCATTGGTGCCATGTTTATCTCATGCCAAATTTTGATGTTGAATAACTCACCCTCCAAGTCTCTCAAATCAAGGGAAATACCATGTAATGCTTCCTCAATGTCCTGATTCTTCAAAGAATAGTCCACTAGCCAATTGTCTATGTCTTTTCAGGAAATCCTTGCAATCCTCTTCTTTGAAGGTAAGTGTTGGCTCAGGGAGCTTCAACATCTTACGAAACACTTGCAGTGAAAGAGAGATGGGGGAATGATCCTGGAGTTGTATGATTCGCTGACTTGGTACGTATTTCTCAACACACCATGCAACTAGTTCTTTGTAGTTGAATACCTTAGGGACACACCCTGCATGCGCAATTTCAGATGTCCAGATGATCCGAATTACTTTTGGCACGAAATGAGATCGGAGATATAATAAAGAAATGCACAGAGATATCGCATATATTCAATAATATAACAGAAATGTATCAGAGATACAACCATAAACACATATATACGGTAATACACGATATCTATTAATGAAAGAAATGTACAGAGACTGTAAAAATACAGAGTGGAAGACTCGCTAGAATGGTGGCAGCTTATCTCTGAGAAGAGATGTGACGGCTACTCGCATTCACAAGAAGATGATTACAATGAGGCTCTGGAGGCCTTTTTACAATAAACAGGAATGCCAAAAGTCCTAGACATCCAAAAACCTAACCCTAGGAGATGAAGTGCCAAAATTCATGTGGGCCCCGTTTGGGTAAGTGAGTACATCAACTTCCCGGGGTCATAACTTTTTCATACGATCTCCGTTTTAGGCGTGTGATAGCTCGTTGGAAAGGTATTTTCGAGGAGATTCATTTTGGGGGCTCAATATTCCTTTGGCTATCATTTAGAAACCCTATCTCGAAAAACCTTCATTTGGACCCTCAAAATGGCCCCGGAAGTTAAAACCTGCTAAAAATAGTAAATTGTCAAAATTGCCAGAAAGCCGTTTTGAGCCATTTGGAAAAGGTGGGTGGCCACTGATATCCACCTAGATCACCAGATCACTTATTTTTTTAGCAGGAGGAGATGAATAGTAAGAATACACTCTGGGCCACTAAAAGTTCTGGTCTTCACGCCCAAAAATATTCAAAGTATCACCGCAAAACTGTTGTCGAGCTTTGGAAAATCGTGCTTTAATGCAATTTAATGGAAAATCTCCTCGATCCATTCACTTATTAATGACAATATTTACAGAACCTTCATGATCAATTATTAGCATTAAACCATACTAAATGCATATTGAGAAAAGCATGAATATGGTGGGGATAGATGAGAGCAATTTGAATTTGGGAACTTTTGTGAACATGTTAACCCGCGAACCCGTGACTACGAACAATTGAAAATAGGCTAAGTGTTGGACTGCGATCGGTCAGACTCAATACAGGAGAAATGAGATACTTAGAAGCTCGGTACCCACAACAAGTCCGACTGTCATAATGTAGATCACGGGTCTTAGGGTGCAAAATGGATATCACAGAACTTGAAATATGAAATCTTGAACCCGTGAACCTGCGATTGCAAAAATGGTTAAGTACATAATAACACGGTGGTCGGTCGGACTCATGATATGGGAATATGGATGGAGGTGAAGATCCGCAAGTCTGCCAACCCTTGAACCCATTGTTTTTTGGAAAATGACTAAGTATGGAAACCAGAAAGGGAAAAGAGAAGGGATAAAAGAGAAGGGGAACGAGGGTAAGTATAGAAGAGGGAAAAGAAATGGAAAAAAAGAAGTTGGGAAAATAGAAAAGGGGATGGAAATTTTGGAAGCGGGAATTGATCTCAACAACTGGCTCCAACTGTGGGATGATAACCCCCTGTGGGTTGTCAAGAATCCATAATCTTTATGACCAGGAGCTTCCATCCATTGGGCTATGGAGTCAAAGGTAAGAATATACAAACAAAAAAATAAATTTATGTACAAGGAAAATGATAGAGTTTTAGGTGAAGAAACCTTTCAAATGTTGCCCGTTGATAGGAAACATTAATATTTTACCCTTCATGTCTTGGAGCATGTAGGAATTAAAACCTAGGATCTTTTCAATGATGTATGGTCCAATCCAAAGTTCTTTGAATTTGGTGTGCATTGATGGTTTCTCCTTGGATTTGTTCCAAAGTAACACCAGTTTTCCCTTCTGAAAATTCTTTACAGTTGCACTCTAGTCAAAATGACTTTTGATACTTTGTTGTCTCTGAGAAGTTCAATTCATGGCTTTACTTCGTTCTTCCTCCAATTTCAACAACTGATTTATCCTCCTTTGGATAGATGAACTGTCTTCTGTATCTCATGTATTAACCACAAAAGTCAAAGCATTTAGTTTGAGATTGAGTGGCATTTTCGCTTCTTTCCCATAAACCATTGTATATGGAGACATCCCAGTGCTGTATTTTAGAGTCATTCCGCTTTCCCACAATGCATCAATCAGCTTCAGATGCCAATTCCTTTGTTTCTTGTCAATAGTTTTATTCAATATCTGAATGAGTGTCTTATTTGTGGATTCTACAAGACCATTCCCTTGTGGATAATAGTTTGATGTTTGCCCCATAATAATTCCATATTCTCCACATAATTCTATAAACTTTGAACCAATGAAAATTAAACCATTATTAGTGATAAATTTATCTGGGACATCAAATCTTGAAAAAATATTATCTTTGAGGAACTTAATTAACTCTCCAGAATCAACCCTTTTTAATGCCACTCCCTCTGGCCACTTTGTAAAATAATCCGTAGCGGTTAGAATATACATGTGCTCCTTGCTTGACCTTAGATTTATCGGTCCGACGAAATCAAGTCCCCATTGAGAAAATGATTGTTCTACAGTTATGAGATGGAATGACATCACATATCTCTTCATTTTCCTTGAAAACTGTTGGCATGATACACACTTCTTTATTGTGGCATATGAATATCTGAAAATTGATGGCCAATAAAATCCAACTCTTATTATCTTATGGGTGGTGGCAGTAGGTGCAAAATGTCCACCACATATTCCTTCATGGAACTCTCTCATTAGTTCTTGGGATTTTTTTTCATCAACACATCTCAGTAATATGCCATCATAGTTCCTTCTGAACAATATATGAACAATCAACATATATTGATTTTCCTTCATCTTCAATGTTCTTCGCTCTTTAGGGTTCATGGTGATAAGAAACTGCTTGGACCTCAAGTATAATACAATGTCTCCGTACCATTCTGAATCAGCCAATGGTTCTCCTACTGAAATTGAAATCATTCCATCCACAGAATCACTA
This sequence comes from Picea engelmannii, assembly GCA_009831015.1. Classification (NCBI taxonomy): domain Eukaryota; kingdom Viridiplantae; phylum Streptophyta; class Pinopsida; order Pinales; family Pinaceae; genus Picea; species Picea engelmannii. Next base: position 793,634 of record ML784060.1, on the reverse strand, counting down.
TTTGCAATGAGATTACATAAACCTTGTGCTTTGACAACTTTTAAAGGTTGAATTTCAATATCATATTCTTGGATCTTTTCCAGCCAGTTAGCCCATTTTCCTTCTCTTGATTGTTGATTCAAAAGCATCTTTACTGGCGAGGATGGAACATAAGCAATGACATGGGAATTTAGTATGTACATATGGAAGTGTACCACCACTTTCACAAGAGTCAGGGCTTGCTTTTCCAACTCTGAATAGCTTAATTCATAATCATGAAGGGATTTTCTCATGAAACTGATTGGGATTTCTTCACCCTTGGTATTCCTCTGGGTAAGAACATATGCAACAATTGTTTCTGTAGCGAATGAATAGATGATGAAATCCCTTTGAAAATATAGACTAGTGAGGACTGGAGCTGTAGTGATCGCTCTTTTGATATTATTGAAATCTTCTTGAGTATCAGTTGTCCATTCAAACCTTTGCTCCTTTTTCAACAATAAATTGACCAGCTTCACAATACTTGCATAGCCAGGAACATGGCTTCGAGGTCATTAAATGAGAAGATTGATCTACTGGGTAATGTCGTATACCATTCATACTCTCTTCTTGATAAGGTTTGCAGAAATAACCTCACCATGACATCGTCATACTCAACACGGTGAAAATCACAAACATCAAGAAATAAGTGAAGGTTCCTCTTTGCATCGATTGCTCCATCTCCATAAAATTCATTCAAGGTACCCTTAGGGAGAATATGGAGATCATGTTGCTCGTCTAGAATATTTAAAGGGGAATATTATATTCTTATTCAATTTTCTTGATTTCTTGTAGGATCTCTTCCACCTTCTTGTCTCTCCATATGAGGTTCTTCTCGTGGTTGTTCATTTGTTTCTGTCATATTCAGAGAGATTCCAGGAATACGATTTTCACTTCTTAGAATACAGAGTTGCTTGCTTTTACTTCTGGTAATGGGTCCTTTGTAATCGTTCAGTTTCAATCCTAACCTTGTCCTTGTGCCTCTCTTGCCAGCCTTTGGTTTCTTTGGTCTTGTCGCTCGTCTCTCCTCTGTATCCGGAGGATTTCTCTTTCTTCTTCTTGGACTAAGATCTTCTAGGACCTTTCTAATTCTTCAAAGGTCTCGGATGTCGTTATTACTAGATTGTATAACTGATGTAAGATGATTCACTGATTGTTCAATCCAATTTCCAGGTGGGGCTGATCAGCCTGGGGAAAAGTCATATATTTAAAAAAAATGCTCGACCAAATTCCAAATTTCAGTTCATCCCCCAACATGGTTACCAAAAATGTTGACACTTGAATCCATTAGGATTGAAACGACAACCTCACAAGGATGTAAATCCTCCTGCATTTTTATAGAGGTGGTACTCCTGTTTACTTTAAGATTTTCTTGGGACTCTAGATAATTAGAATATGGGACTTGACAGAAGCCCATCGTGGTAATCAAAGAAATATAAAGATTGCAAGAAAGATAAATGGAAAATGTTTTGTTTTCTTTTTAAAGAAAGTTCCTGAGAAAGGACCATGAACCTTACATTTCATACATTTAAAATAGATAAGCAAAATTTCCTCACATCCATCATAGTTAAACTAAAGATTTATGATCACATAAAAATAAAAAAGAAGATGATTCGCATGCATAAGAGAACTTTAACAGAGTGGACACATGGGAAGCTCAAATAAAGATAATGATAGGTCAATCTCAAATACTTTATACTCAAAACTTAGAGTTACAAAGCACAGTCAAAACTGATCCCGAAATAACTCTCTTGAAATTTCTAAAAATTATATAGTCTCTTACATATTCTTTGAAATTTAAAATGCGTCTGTCCTAAGGAATGGGATTGGGGCTCCCGCGGACCATAAATAAAATATACACAAGAATTAATCTTGTAGAAGGAAGATGGTGGGCGGTAAAAGAACAACAAGACCTGGAAAGAAGAAAAGAGAAGTTATCAGACTTCGGTTAAACCTTTCTATTCAAAGAAGTAGAGTAACTAGATGAAGGAACTGATAAAGAAAGAAAAGATGTGATTAGCATAAACCTACTATGATGGTATCTCGTGTGTTCACTTTCTTGGTGGTGTCCTTTTATTGTCTTCATTAACGGTTACAGGAACTGTCTCAATTGTTTCTTGCCCCTAGTTGGTCAATTTGTTGATTGCTTTCTTGAACCATTCTTCAATATAACTTTTCATTGGTGCCACATTTATCTCATGCTGGATTTTGATGTTGAATAACTCACCTTCCAAGTCTTTCAAATCAAGGGAAATACCACTTCCTCAATGTCCTTATTCTTCACGGAATATCTCACCAGACAATTGTCTCTGTCTTTTCAGGAAATCCCTGCAATCCTCTTTTTTGAAGGTAAGTGTTGGCTCAGGGAGCTTCAACATATTACAAAACACTTGCAGTGAAAGAGAGATGGGGGAACGATCCTAGAGTTGTATGATTCACTGACTTGGTACATATTTCTCAATGCACCATGCAACGAGTTCTTTGCAGTCAAATACCTCAATGACACACCCTACGTGTGAAATTCTGGATGTCCATATCACTTCTTTTTTAGCAGGAGGATATGAATAGTAAGAATACACTCTGGACCACTGAAGGTTCTAGTCTTCACGCCCAAAAATATTCAAAGTATCACCGTAGAACTGTTGCTGAGATTTGGTAAATCATGCTTTAATGCAGTTTAATGGAAAATATCCTTAAGCCCTTCACTTATTAATGATGATCTTTACGGAACCTGCATAATCAATTATTAACATTAAACCATACCAAATGTGTATTGGGAAAAGCATGAAGATGGCGGGGACGAATGAGAGAAATTTGAATTTGGGAAATTTTGTGAACCCGCGAACCCGTGGTTGCGAACAATTGAAAATAGGCTAAGTGTTGGACTGTGGTCGGTCGGTCTCAATACAGGAGAAATGAGATACTTAGGAGCTCGATACCCACGACAAGTCTGATGGTCATAGTGTATATCATGGGTCTTAGGGTGAAAAATGGATATCACAGAACTTGAAATATGAAAGCTTGAACCCGTGAAGCCACGGTTGCAAAAACAATTAAGTACATAATAGCAAGGTATTCGATCGGACTCATGATATGGGAATATGGATGGAGGTGAATATCCGCGAGTCTGCCAACCCGTGAACTTCTGGTCCATCTTCTAACTACCTTTCACTCTTTGACTTCCTTTTGACACAGATCCCAAAAATGATCCAAAATGCGTGTCCAATAGGCCCCCAACACTCACCTGTGGATCATCCTGAGCCACTGAGGCCAGTTTCCAGTGCGCCATGAATGAGTCAAAGGTCGTATTTTCTATTTCATCCTTTCCTTGACCTCTAGTTCCTTCTACAAAATCTGATCGTCTGTTTCAGTTGTCTCGCGATCCTACTGTTGGAAATTTGGTCTGGACAGTTGGTTTTCATTGATGTCAACCCTTGGTGATTGATGTCAACCCTTTGAGAAGTATAGATGCCCTAGAGATGTGGTTGATATTTATGTTGAGTTAGTTTTCATTGATGGAGTGATTGATATCGTAAGATGTGATGGGTGCATTTGATGAAGTCTACACGAAGCCCCATAGGTGTGGTTACGGTATGCCCTGGAGGTGTGGTTATGGTACCCAAAGTTGGTCAAGAAATATGGACATGAAGGAAAATGTAAATGAAGGTAATACACCCATAGATGGATAGTCCTTGTCACGTTGTTTCTAGTGATAGGTGGTGCGCCACGTTGTTCCTCACAGTTGAAAAGTTATGAGGTCATGAAGTTGGAAGCTCCAAAGATAGGTTAAGAAGCCCATAATTGGTTACAATACGGGTTAATAAGCCCCTAATTGGTTACAATATGGGTTAATAATCCCCTAATTGGTTGCAAATCATTAATGAAAGGGTAAAGTGGTTGTAACAAGAAAATTCAAGAAGCCCTAAAGCTAAGGAAAGAGGTTACTTAGAAAAAGTATATATACACCTCAAGAAGTCACTCATAACTACATTCACACACACATTCTATTGAATATATTATATGTGAGTAAGCGATTCTTATTTGAGGTAACCAAGGAGATATGAGGTGAATTTCAGAGGGAAGATGAAGTAAAGAAGGGAGAAATTCCAAGGGAGGATGAAGTCTTGTGATGATGTGTTCTAAGGTATGTTATTTAAAGGTCATCTTACCATTTCTGCTATAATGTTTTTTTATAGAATGATTCAGACAGAAAAAAATGGAGGAGGTTGAGAATACATGCCAAGGTACTTGTGGTAAAAATTTCATCTTCTGGGTCGTCGTATTTTCTGAGATACACTTTGTGGAAAATAGGGTTTTTGGCTTGATCTAAAAATGAAGAAGACTTGTATTCTTGAAAATATTTGCAAGTTAAAATTTTATGTGTTAAAATGCATATGGATCAACTTTGCAACACAACTTTAATAGGATTTACTCATTCAAGATGCATATAAACAACAACAAAATCAGTGAACATAAAACACATAACACAACAAATGATAAAGGAGTTCACCCCTCTCTTGGGCTACATCTCCTGGTCCAGCTTCCAATGGATCATTTGTATTATTTTCTCAAAGTGCTCAAAAATGTGCTTTACAATGCTCAAAATGCCAAATAGACTACTCCAATGGCTTCAAAATGTCCAAAAACCCCTAGCTGGGCTTTTTCGGCACCTCGTTTGGCCAAAAAATGAAGAGGATAGGCTTCCTGGAAGTCCCCCCTTCAAGCTTGCTATCTCTGCATCTACAAAATGCACGCTTGTTGGCTCAACCTAGCCCACACACATTTTAAAGCGTAAAAACTTGGCACTGGGTGCAATCGCACAACCGGTCCAAACTGTCGAACGGTTACGCGCCAGCCTTTAACTACCAAGGCCCGTGGGCACATGGTCACCACATGACCGCGCACAATACACAACAGGGCTAAAGTTTCAAACCGTTTACAAAACCGTAAGGTTAAACCCACACGCATACACGTTGGTCACATGTTATATCAAACCACACACATTTCAAATGGTTACAACATATATTACGGTGGGTCTAACTACTCGTAGCACCGGTCGTATGCAATACAATATATAACCATGGGCCGGGGCTTAGCCCCGCCCCGGTTCACGCCCCAATACACCTTTTTACAAATTTAAATATATTACAATGCATATATATGTTAAGTAACATGTGCAGGTGTGCCGGTTGGGCGGCCTTCCCCAAGGCGTTACCTTGCCCGGAGGTCACGGGGTCGACTCCTGCCAAGTGCAAAGATTTTAATCCAATAAACAGATGACACGTGGCGGCCATTGATTGGGCCACGTTTCACCATCCCATTCGCTCTTAACAAGCCATGTCACATGCCAACTTTCACAATAGATACCTGCCATGTGTCATACGACCTGCCACGTTAGCGTCCGCACGGACTGTACAGTCAACACCCCTTTTTTTTGCATGTTTGTAAATTTGAATAGAACGCGATATATCTTGCTCCCGATGTCCGTTTGAACCCAAACGAGTTGCGTTGGGTTCGTAACGACGAGGCCTACGCTCTCGTTCGATTTGAAGTGATTTCGAACACTTTGAATTTTTGAGCAAAATTTGATCCCCTGGATCACACCTCTCCATTGGAAAGCTTTTGGATTTCCAAAAGACTATTTTCAGTCTATTTGAAGATGAGGGTATAGTTCCCTCACTCTTCCAACCTCAATCCACTTGGCTTTGCTTGGATTTGTACCTTTAAGACCAACTCGAAGATACTCCACATTTCCTCATTTTGAAGTTCGCA
>ML784060.1:772314-783295 GCA_009831015.1 Picea engelmannii | reverse complement strand
GTCTTCAAAAACCTATGCTCTGATACCAACTTGATCTAAAAATGAAGAAGACTTGTATTCTTGAAAATATTTGCAAGTTAAAATTTTATGTGTTAAAATGCAAATGGATCAACTTTGAAACACAACTTTAATAGGATTTACTCATTCAAGATGCATATAAACAACAACAAAATCAGTGAACAGAAAACACATAACACAACAAATGATAAAGGAGTTCACCCCTCTCTTGGGCTGCATCTCCTGGTCCAACTTCCAATGGATCATTTGTATTATTTGCTAAAAGTGATAAAAAAATGTGTTTTACAATGCTCAAAATTCCAAATAGACTGCTCCAATGGCTTCAAAACGTCCAAAAACCCCTAGCTGGGCTTTTTCGGCACCTCGTTTGGCCAAAAAATGAAGAAGATAGGCTTCCTGGAAGTCCCCCCTTCAAGCTTCCTGTCTCTGCATCTACAAAACGCACCCTTGTTGGCTCAACCTAGCCCACACGCATTTTAAAGAATAAAAACTTGGCACCAGGCGCAACTGCACAACCGGTCCAAACTATCGAACAGTTACACGCCGGCCTTTAAATACCAAGACCCGTGGGCACATGGTCAACACATGACTGCGCGCAATACACAACAGGGCTAAAGTTTCAAAACGTTTACAAAATCGTAAGGTTAAACCTGTGCACATACATGTTGGTCACATGTTATATCAAACCGTGCACATTTCAAACGGTTACAACATATATTACGGTGGGTCTAACCACCCGTAGCACCAGTTGTATGCAATACAATATATAACCATGGGCCGGGGCTTAGCCTCAGCCCGGTTCACGCCCCAATACACATTTTTACAAATTTAAATATATTACAATCCATATATATGTTAAGTAACATGTGCAGGTGTGTCGATTGGGCGACCTTCCCCAAGGCGTTACCCTGCCCGGAGGTCACAGGGTCGACTCCTGTCAAGTGCAAAGTTTTTAATCCAATAAACAGGTGACACGTGGCGGCCATTGATTGGGCCACATGTCGCCATCCCATTCGCTGTCAATAAGCCATGTCACATGCCAACTGTCCCAATAGCTTCCTTCCATGTGTCGTACGGCCTGCCATGTCTGCGTCCGTACGGACTGTACAGTCAACACCCCTTTTTTTTTGCATGTTTGTAAATTTGAACAGAACGCGATATCTCTCGCTCCCGATGTCCGTTTGAACCCAAACGAGTTGCGTTGGGTTCGTAACGATGAGGCCTATGCTCTTGTTTGATTTGAAGTGATTTTGAGCACTTTGAATTTTTGAGCAAAATTTGATCCCCTGGATCATGGCTAGTCTAGAAACTAGTCTCAAACATGTGTTCCGAGTAAAACAGCCATAAGTTCTTCATATATGATTCAAATTCAGTCAGACCAAATGAATTGGATAGATTACAGTGCTTAGTATGTTGTATATGCTTTTCAAGTCTAGATATAAAATATTCCGCGCATGGCATGTTCTACAAGCTCACTCTCTAAAATAGCCATAATTTAGCAAGGTCTGTCATTTTTGCTATAACTCCTTTTCTGGGATTTTCCAAGCAGTGAAACTTCAAGGAATTGTAGAGAAGACATTGAATAATATTGGGTACACGTTTCAAACCTTTATTAATTACAGGTATAGAGTTAGTCGTGTTTAAAGTTAGAGTTTTTGACTAATCCAAAAACTAGTCCCGTGAGACTAAGGTAAAGTTTGATGAAGATACTATTCTCTTGTTGCTAAAGTTTAGGAAAGTATGCAGGTTTGTGATCACATACACTAGGTCTGTTACAAAGTTATAGGTATTTTTATTTGCATGTTTTGAGGGTTACAAGTTGATGATGTTATGGTGCATGGTTGAGGCAAGTCTTTGGTATATTGTTGAGGCATTGGCACATGCTTGAGTCACATAATAGGTGCATGGTTGAGGCATATACTTGGTATATGATTTTGGCTGTTTGGTACTTTGTTGAGGTACACCATTGATGGTACTTGTTTGATATATCCTATGGTACATGGTATATGGCATGATTGAGTGATATGGTATGGTACAGGTTTTGATGTACATGGTTGATGGTTGAGGCATATGGTACATGTTATAGTGCATGGTTGATGCATGAATTGACATAGTTGTGGTGCATGGTTGATGCATGGTTTGGTACAGGTTTTGGTGCATGGTTGATGCAATTATTATGGTACAGGTTGTGGTACACAATGGATTCTTGGTATGGTAGATGGTTGAGAAACATATATTGTGATGGTATGTTGGTGATCTTGGTACATGCTTGGTAGAGACATGTGTTGCGGATATTGGACATTTCATTGAGAGGTGTCCTTAGTATATGATCCATGTGAGAGGATCTAGTTGAGTATTGGTGACAGTGACATGTTACATGTTGATGTGACATTGGCAGTGATAGTGACAGTGACATTGGCAGTGACAATGATAGTGAGAGTGGCGATGATAGTGGCAGTGATTTTGGTAGTGAAAATTGGTCTACATTTCTATTTCAGGGTGGCAGGACGGGGCAAGGAAAGGATATTGTAGCCTCCTTCCAGTTGGTGCTAGAGAACTCAAAGAGTTGGATCTTCCTCCTGGTTGGAGCTTGAGAATCAAGGTGTTGTAGCCCCCTTCTGGTTAGAGATAGAGAATTCAAAGAGTTGTAGCTTTCTTCAGGTTGGTGCATGTAAATCATAGGGTATGTGCCTCCTTCCAGTTGGTTTTGGAGAATTGAGAACTTGGTGCTTCCAATGAATGTATTATTTTGATATATAAGAAATAATTCTGTGGTTTTCTCCCATTTGGATTTCCATGTAAATTTTGGTGTACTATGTACTTGATGTGATGTTGCTTATGTTTATATGCTCATGATATATTGATGATATACTGTTGATAAAGTTGACATATTTATATTGTGGTTAAAAGTGGTAAAAGTTCTTATACCGATTCACCCCCCCTCTCAGTATTCCAACAATTGGTATCAGAGTCAGTTCCTTCAAGAAACAATTTTAACCACTAGAAGGTAGATCATGGTTGTCTTGGATAATGGATACAAAGCTAATGGAATACCATGGTTTGATGGTTAGAGTGGTGTGAAGTATGAGATGCAGAACAATAAAATGAAAACATTTTTAGGTGCATAGGGGTATGATGTTTGGTACTTAGTTGTTATAGGATACACCGGTCCAAATAAACCAAAGACCGCAACCAAGAAGGAATTGAAAAGAAGCAACAAAATGGCAATGGATTTCATCTTGGAAGGATTATGTGATTCGGTAAAAGATAGAGTGGGACAATGTTCATGAGATAAAGAACTATGGGATAAACTACATAATATCTATTCCAAGGAATCTCCCATCACAGAGTCAGATCCTATTAAATAAAGTGCAGAACAAGAAGAAAGATCCTCATCATGTCAGACATATTCAAAAGAATAAGATTATGAACAAGGCATAGTAGATCTTGAAGCAGAGTTAATCAATGTTTTAGACAAAATTGATGAAAGAAAGGAAGAAAAACAAGTCTCTCGAGAAACAATTAGTCAAGAAGAATTCTCAAGAAAGTTCCAAAGAAACCCAACAGGTCATCGTGAAACCAAAATCTTAGCTAGAAGAAGCCAAAAATATTGAAGACACATACAAAGGTCACATGGAAGAAAAACAGTGTTTGTAATCCAAGATAACAACACTGAGAAAGGAAGCAATGGAAGAGAAGCAGTGTTTGGAAGCCGAAAGAAAGGAAGTAGAGAAAAGATAATTTTTTTTGATAGATCATCTTAAGGAAAGAACTAAGGACTTAAATAAACTTAAAGTAGAAATAAAGAAGACTTGAAAATGAAATCATCTCCTTAAATATCCAACTTGAAGAGGCAAAGTGAACAAACAAGTCATGAAGATTCAAATGATGAAGAAATAAGAAGAGGTTGAGAAGCTTGAAGAAGAAGTTGTCACATTAAGAACCAAAATTGTCAATCTTAGCAAGAACGTTGAAGAGACAGAAACATCCACATCATCAATAGAAAATATTGAAGAGAAGAACACCAAGTTTCCGAAAAAGAAGAATGAAGAAAATAGTAAGAGTTAGGCAGAAGTACTTAAAGGAAGGAATCATGGTCAACCGGAATCAAAGAAAAATGATAGAGATACATTGTCAAGAAGACACTCCACCGTAAAGCCACAAAGAAGCTTCAATGATGATCCTGATCATCCAAGGCAAGAATTCAAAAGGACTACACCACAAAGAAGATCATTAGTTCCCAGGTATGTAAATTTATTTTATGGTCATTGTTTTGATTGTACTAACTTTGGACATAAAGTTGCAGATTGCAAGGCTTATGGAAGAAATGCTCAAGCAAGAAATGTTCATCTGGCCCCACATAACATTGAATGTTACAAATGCCACAATTATGGTCACATAGGTCATGATTGTAGAAGCGTGATGGATACTTATATGAAAAATAACATTGATATCAAATATAAGAAAGTTTGGAAAAGAAAACAAGAAAAAGTAAAGGAATATTAGATGAATGAAGGACACCCATAAGTCATACTATCAGGATTGGAAATAATACGAGATGGATACAAATATATAGGAAAAAAGGAATATGTCACATATAGGAAAGTTTGGAGAAGAAAAGAAAAAAAATAAAACAGGTCTCAGAGATTGCATGATTTGCAGTAGTTCGATAATTAAAAGAAGAGCAAGTGAATACAGAATAGGCTCAAGAGATTGTACTTTCAGGAATTGTATTGCAAGATGAATCCCCATGTAGAAAGAAATAAGTTAGGGTTCAAAGAGATGATGAGTCTATAGATGAAGAGGAATATTACTCTGCATTAGAATGGGTATTTTTTTGAGCCACCCGACTTGGAGACTCCCTGTAAATATGAATATTGAACAGGGGGAGTCAGTGCAATAGATACTACAGATCATAGAACCATATTTTTAGCAGCTTGAAGTATAGGCATATACATATTCAAAGCAATAAGCTAACATAAGTACATGATGACATACTGATCAATTGAGAAGCAGTGTTCCCACACAATTATCGGTTGGCAGCTACATAGGTAGAAGTTTGTGATTATATTCCACATATGTATTCAGGCATGGATATCTTCAGTACGGGTTGTTCCAGACATGCAGAGTTTGATTTGCAGATAGAGAATACCGGTGGAAACATTTGATTCAGTTTGAAGAAACAAGAATATGTGATGATTCATTGTAGTCGTGAAGCCTTTATGATTGTACAGTGATAGATGGGTCATCATTGTGGACATTTGAGTAGCAAAGGTATGGAAAATTTGTGACATATGGACAGAGATGGATACTTGAAAGCTATAGAAAACATGGGTTAGAGAAGATGCATAGAAATGTATTTACAATTGGAATGAGTGAAGTCAGTTGGAATCAGTTGGTCACAGAAAGGAAAGTAGTGAAAGGCACAACAAAACAGGGAAAAAGAAACCGTCAGCAAAAGTTAAATCATCAGAAGAAAATCATTGAAGAATATGGTCAAGTGAACATGACAAGTGAATGAAGAAATCAAGTATTGAATTGTTTTTATATATGTCAGAGAGTTACAAGAGGAAACACCAATGGAAAATTGGAAATCACTGGAAGAGAGGACATTTTTTTTACAGGTAACCCTACATTGATCTACATGACATCTTGGAGAGAAGTCAAGGGAAGATAAATCATCAAGAGACTTAGAAAGGAATATTAGTAGCATACAAATGAGGGGAGACATACCGATAGAGGGAGTTGTCCTTTTTCCCATGATGTCAAAAAGAGAGAAAGAGAAATATCAGAAGAGTAAAATTCAAGTGCACGAAGTCAGAGAAGGATTGTTCAAAGGTGGTATACTTTCAGGGGAAGTCACAAGAGAATATGAACATGAGGAGAGAAACATGTGAAGAGAAAGAGCGTTAGGCATGGAAACAAAGAGAAAGAACAAAATCATGAAGACAATGGAGCAACCCCAAGGAGAGATACCCTTTGCTATTGATGTCAAAGGGGGAGAGTGAAACATTGATGAGGAGAAATTGTCACAGGGGGAGAATGAGTGTTGGAGCATCGATGTTTCCATCAATGCCAAAGGGGGAGATTGTTGGACAATTGGTATGGACAATTGGTTTTCATTGATTTCAACCCTTGGTGATTGATGTCAACCCTTGGATAAGCCTGGATGCCCTATAGAAAGGGTTGAGATTGATGGTGAGTTAGTTTTCATTGATGGAGTGGTTGATATCAACAGATGCGATGGGTGCATTTGATGAAGTCTACATGAAGCCCCAGAGGTGTGATTACGGTACACACCAGAGGTGTGGTTACGGTATCCAAAGTTGGTTGAGGAAAATGGACATGAAGGATAGTGTAAATTTAGGTAGGACACTCGTAGATGGATAATCCTTATTGTGTCATTTCCAATGATAGGTGGTACGCCACGTGGTTCATCACGGTTGAGGAGTTATGAGGTCATGAAGTTGGAAGCCCCAAAGATGGGTTAAGAAGCCCCTAATTGGTTGAAATATGGGTTAAGAAGCCCCTAATTGGTTTCAAGTCAATAATGAAAGGGTAAAGTGGTTGTAACAAGAAAGTTCAAGAATCCCTAAAGTTAAGGAAAGATGTTACTTAGAAAAAGTATATATACACCTCAAGAAGAAACTCATAAGTAAATTCACACACACATTCTATTGAATATGTTTTATGTGAGTAAGTGATTCTTATATTAGGTAATCAAGGAGATATGAGGCGAATTTTAGAGGGAAGATGAAGCAAATAAAGGCGAAATTCCAAGGGAGGATGAAATATTGTGATGATGTGTTCTAAGGTATGTTATTTAAAGGTCATCTTACCATTTTAACTATAATGTTTTTTCTCAAATGATTCCGATAACAAAAATTGGAGGAGGTTGAGAAGACATGTAAAGGTACTTGTGGTAAAAATTTCAGCTTCTAGGTCATCCTATTTTTTGAGATACATGCTGTGGAAAATAGAGTTTTTAGCTAGTCATGGAACTAGTCTCAAACAAGTGTTCTGGGTAAAACAATCATAACTTCTTCATAGAGGATCTAAATTCAGTGAGACCAAATACATTTGATATAGTATATGGTTTAAACACATATCTTGTGATGGTATGTTGGTGATCTTGGTACATTCTTGGTAGAGGCATGTGTTGGTGATGTTGGATTCTTGGTAGAGGCATGTGTTGGTGATGTTGGACATCTTATTAAGAGGTGTCCTTGTTATATGATCCATCTGAGAAGATCTGGTTGAGTATCGATGACAATGACAATGACAGTTTATAGGTTGATGTGATAGTGTCTGTGACAATGATAGTGGTAGTGACAATGATAGTGAAAGTGGTAGTGACAATGACAGTGACAATTGCAGTGATTGTGGTAGTGATAGTTGGTCTACACTTATATTTCAGGGTGGTAGGTTGGGGAAAGGAAAGGGGGTTGTATCATCCTTCTGGTTGGTGCCAGAGAACTTAGGGAGTTGGAGCTTCCTTTAGGTTGGAGCCCAAGAATCAGGGGGTTATAGCCTCCTTTTGGTTAGAGCAAGAGAATTTAGGGAGTTGTAACTTCCTTCAGGTCGGTGTCTGTAAATCAAGGGGTTGGTGTCTCCTTCAAGTTGGTGCTGGAGAATTGGGAAGTTAGTGCTTCCAATGAATGTACTCTTTTGATTTATAAGAAATCATTATGTGGTTTTCTCCCAATTGGGTTTCCACGTAAATTCTGTTGTACTGTGTACTTGATGTGATGTTGTTTATGTTTATATGCTCATGATATACTAATGCTATATTGATGATATACTGTTGATAAAGTTGGCATATATATATATTGTGGTTAAAAGTGGTAAACGTGCTCATACTGATTCACCCCCCTTTTAGTATTCCAACACCTTCACCTTCTCGACACCTTCTTCAACGACTTGTTTGATGATTCCTTGAGTCACAATAACTCTTTATGCTTCTTCTTGCAAAACTTCTATCTACTGTGTGCAAGCATGTTGCTCCACCTTGAGTTGATTCATTTCTGAATACAACTTTCAGTTTTTATTCATCCTTGTTACCACCTCTGTTGGTGGCAATGTGCCCATTACTGCTTGTAATTTATACACCTTTCCCTGTGTAGTCTGAATCTTATGACTTATCTTTTGTTGCACCCTGTAAGATATGCCGCCAGTTTATGATTACACTATTCTAGACAGGCCAATCAAGAAGGTAAACACTTTAACATACTTTATTAAAAGTTGTTTAGAACTAATGTAGGATGAGACAACACTGAATACACTATGTAGGATGATTGATCAGTGTACACTAAGACAAAGAAGTACCTACGACATAGAAAGTTGTGAACCAAGTCTTGTGCAAGAAGAGGACAAACAAAGAGTTCATATTAAGTGCGTAGATAGGAGAATCTGACATGGATAATGTCATCTTGAACTTAGCATCAAACATCAATGTTGTTCCTAGACAAATGTGGGATATGGTGGGGAAACCAAAGCTAGTTTGGTTGACTGTCTAGTTAAGCTTAGCTAACCAACATAAGATAATACCGTTCGGGAGACTGGTAGGAGTAACTGTGAACATAGATGCAGTGCACAATGTAGTGGAATTTGAATTCATCGAGATTGTGGATAATAGTCAGTCATACCCAACTTTGTTTGGAATTTATTGGGCCTTTGATAATCAGATGATCATCAACCTGAAGAAAAGAGAAATGTTTTTTTAAAGAGGAGGCTTAAAGGTCACCGTGCCATTAGTTCCTATGGAGGTAAAAAGATATGTGGAACCCGCGAGAAGGGGAATTGATAACTTATATAACATGAAAACGTGCATGGATGACTATGCTAACCCCACCGTGGATGGTGCACTTAGTTGGAGAAGCATAAGCTCTTGCACATCAGACTCATAGGAAGGACTTGAACAATGACAACACCGACTGCATGAAGTGTCAACCAGAAGGTATGCACACATTACTCGTTCATTACGCTGGATCGGAATTGAGGTATGAGATACACCAAAGCTAGAAGGATAAATAGAGGTAATTTCTTTTGTCAATGAATTCAAGCTGCAAATACCTAAACATCAAAGGTTATTAGCATTATACCCCAACAAGATGGTGGGAAACATTGCAAAAAGGATTGGAACCATTGCAAAAATTTGATGTAGATTAAATTTGGGATAGAGAATATTATGCCCAAGTATACATGCATGAGTGATCCGAAGGAGCATGGGGTGTGATGTATTACAATTTGGAGGCAAGTGCCGAAGTAAGAATGGACACACCAACTCATACATACGCTGGAGAGAGTTCCTAGGAATTGGTACTTAAAGCTAGAAGTGCACATAAGAACGATGAACTGGGAGGAGCTCATCCAAAACATTAAGGTAACATTTACTATTGAAGTTGAGTCACCTTTAGTTGATGTAGTCTTACAAGTCATTAGAGGAACTGTTTTTAATGCAAGAAGGACAAGTAGAATTACTACCTACATGTAACATGCATAGAGAGTCTATGACAACTCATGAGTTTCTATAATGTTATAACATTACCGAGGATGACAAAGAAGAAGAAAACCAAAGAGATGTACATGTATCATAAATTGAAGGGGAGCGTGACATAGTAGGTCCAACACTTGAATATGACGCATACACAAATCCCTTAAGAGATCACAAAGTAAACATTGGCACGAAGGAGAAGCCAAAGTTTGCAAACATTGGGGATTATTGGAATGATGAGACTGTGGAAAATATCGTAGACCTATTGCACGAGTACCAAGATATTTTCCCAACCACCTTTTTAGAGATGAAAGGGATAGATGGAGAATTAGGTGAGATGAAGATTCCATTGAAACCATATGCTAAGCTAGTATGAAAGAGACCTTACAGATTAAATCCAAAATATAAGGAAAAAGTTAAAGCAGAATGCGACATGATGATAGAAGCTGGTATAATTGAACCCGCCACAGAATATAAATGGACAAGTCTGATGGTGATTTAAGATAAGAAAGCGAGGGGTATTAGAATTTGTGTGGACTTAAGAAAGTTGAATGATGCCTGCTTACATGACCCGTTCTTGACCCCCTTTATGGATGAAGTATTGGAAAACGTAGGAGGACAAGAGGCCTACTCATTGAACAATGGTTTTTCAGGATACTATCAGATAAATATTGTGCCATATTATAGACATAAGACAACCTTTTTGATAGAATGGGGAAGCTACCGTTACATGGTGATGTTGTTTGGATTAAAGAATGCACCTGTCGTGTTTTCTTGAGTGGTTGTCGCAGACTTTAAGGAGTTTATTCATCAATTTCTTCAAGTGTACCTAAATGATTGGATTGTCTTTAGCCTGTTGAAAGATCACATAGAAACTCTACGGTTGATTCTCAATAGATGTAGAAAATATCATATTTCATTAAATTTGAAGAAATATATTTTCTGTGCAATGTTTTGGATACTGCTAGGTCATGTGGTATGCAAGTAAGGTTTTTTAGTTGATTCGACCAAGATAACAATAATTTTTAAGTTGCCACCAACCATATCAGTGTGACCGTTGAGAAAAACGTTGGGCCATATAGGTTACTACATGAGATTTATTAAAGGCTATGCACATATTACAACCCCAATGGAGAAGTTAATGAAGAAATGAGCTAATTTTCAGTGGAACGAAGACTGTCACAGGGGTCTGGATTGATTGAAACATAAGTTAGTAAATGTGCCCATGTGGACACATAATCGATAGCACTCCATGCAATGTTATCCTAGCCCGGGGAGAGCGAATTAGATCATGTGATTGCTTTTTCTAGTAGGAAGTTGTTGATTGTTGAGAAAAACTACAGGACAACAAAAAGGGAAGGCTTGGCTTTGGTGTATGCCTTGCATAAGTTCATATATTATTTTCTAGGATCCCACTTCAAAATGTATACAAACCATTCTACGCTCATATATCTAGTGAACAAGCCATTG
>ML784060.1:694111-730246 GCA_009831015.1 Picea engelmannii | reverse complement strand
GGTTAACCCTAAAATAAGGAAAATAGGTTAAGTGACCTAGAAATGGGTTAAGTGACCTAAAAATGGGTTAAGTGACCTAGAGTATGAAAGTATAAATAAGATAGCAATGGTCTCTTGTAGATCATCCTTTTTGTGGATCAATGAAGAGCTTCTTGTGAGAATATATTTTGGAGTATTGATGGAGAGCTTCTTGTGAGAGCTTCTTGAGAATTTTTGATGTGGAACACTTGAGTATATTGAATATATATAGGTGAATGAGGTAACTAAGGATATGTAGATGAGGTGATATATAGATGATGCTTTCTAAGGTATGTTATTTACAGGTCATCTCACCATTTTCTCTATAAATATTTTTATATAATGATTCAGACCGTGAAATTGATATTCCATTGAGAAAACATACCCAAGTATATATGGTAAAAAATTCAGCTTGTGGGTCTTTGTATTTTGGGAGTTACACTCCGTGGAAAATAGGGTTTGTGGCTAGTCCTGAAACTAGTAAAAAACAGGTGTTTCGGGTAAAAATGTCATAACTTCTTCATAAAAGATCAAAATTTAGTGAGACAAAATGTGTTTTTTAGGGTACAGTCTTTAGCATGTTTTGTAACAGTTTCAGATCAATTAAAGCTGTGCGGGGCACTCTCTACAAGGTCGCTCTCTAGAATAAGCTAGAATTCAACAAGGTATGCCATTTTTGCTATAACTCCTTTTCTGAGAGGTTCCAAGTAGTTAAACCTGGAGGAATTGCATAAAACACATTGAAGAAAATTGTGTATCAGTTTCAGATATTTATTCATTATAGGTACAAATTTATGATTATTTCAAGTTGGGGTTGTTGACTAATCCAAAACTAGTCATGGTTGAGACAAACAGTTGATGAGTTGGCACATACATGAGGTGTATAGTTGATGATGTTGGTACATATTGATGAGTCATTGTTGATGAGTAGTTGAAACATGATTTTTATATACTTGGTACATGGTTGGATGCACTTGTTTATGGTACATGTTGATTACAGGTTGTTTGACACAGGTTGGTGCATGGTTGATGCACTTGTTTATGTTGACAGGTTGATATATGTTGAGGATTGTTGCCTCATCTCAGTTGGTGCTAAGAATGTAAGATGATTCTTGCATATAGAGATGGTTCTCTTGTAGAGTTGTACTCTATTCAGTTGTTGCTGAAAACCCCCCAGATTGAAGTCCATAATAAAAAGAAAAAATGTGCATACATCTTGTGTTATTTGTGTTCCTTGTGGAGATGATTTGTTGATGATATGTTGCTGATATATGTTTCTGATATGCATTCACTTCTAACTTATTATAAATGAAAAAAATGAGTAATGAGCAAATGTTGAATGTTAACTAAGGAGTTTTTGTATAAGAGGGAAGTTTTGGGAAAAAGATCCCCACACTCATTCACCCCCCCCTCTAAGTGTGGTAGGTGTGTCCAACAAAGATCCATAAACAAATTTATTTTGTGAAGTACATGCATTCCCTTATCACTCATGTGTACAAGCCTACGATTCCATAGTGTTGTATCCTCTCATGTAGAAGCTAAAGAGATAGAATAGTCAATATTACCAGTACATAAATACAATGTACCTACCTTCTCTCCTTTTGCTATTAACAATGATCCTTTTGGTGACCTTCCACACCTTATCTGTAAATATGGATATGCAACCTTCAATTGTCAAATCCCTCGTTGAAATTATATTTTTTCTTAGATCTAGAACATGTCTTAGTTCTTTCAACAACCATTGGTTTCCATTCCTTTGTTTTATTTTTACCTTTCCCGTTCCAACAATTTTGCATGGTGCATCATCACCCAAATGAACCTGTCCAAAATCACCTTGAACATAATCTAGAAAATGTTTCCTATGGAGTGTGGCATGAAATGAAGCCCCTGAATCTACTACCCAAGACTCTTAAATATTATCTACAGAAAGAGTCAAAGTATCTTGTAACACATCACCTGTTACATTTGCTTCCTAATTTTTTTCTTGCTGTCCATCTCTTTGTTTCTTTGGAGATCTGCAATCTTTCTTCAGATGTCCTTTCTTCCCACAATTCCATCACTCTATCTTTCCTAGTCTAGATTTGGATATTCCCTTCCTAGAATTCCTACATTTCCCTAAGCCCTTTCCTCTATCCTTTTGTCTTCCCTTGTTCTCCATGTTTAACGCATTACCTGATGTATCACCTGTTCTTTTCCGTCACATTTCCTCGCTAAAGATAACACCAACAACATCATCAAATTTTAAAGTGTTTGAACCTGAGACAGAGTTACTTACAACCATGACCAAGCCATTCCAACTTTCTGGCAATGAGCAAAAGATTAGAAGAGCCCCGACGTCATCATCAAAGTCCACTTTTATAGAACTTAGCTGATTAGTAAGCGTATTAAATTCATTTAAATGATCTGCAATAGACCCACCTTCTAACATATTCATATTAAATAATATCTTCTTTAGAAATACCTTATTGGACGTCGAGGTTTTTTCATACAATTTAGCCAATGCGTCCATCATCTCCTTCATTTTCTTTTCTTTCGAAATATTGAGAGCCATCGACGTTGCCAAGCTCAACCGTATCGTTCCTAGTGCATTTCTGTCAAGAACCTCCCATTCTTTGTCCTTCATGGTCATCAAATTCATTTCTATTCCACCTAATGGTAGGAATAGATCCTTCTGATATAAATAATCTTCCATCTACATCTTCCATAAATGGTAGTTTTTGCCGTTAAATTTATTGACCCTAAACTTTCCATCTTCTGCCATTGCTCCCACTGAAACTAGGAACCCTCTTTTCATACGAGTTACCTTTTGATCTGATATCAGTTGTTAGAAAAACGGGATCACAGAGCGATAAAAAAAATAAAAATGGAAATAAAACATAAAATATACACAATACAATAGAGACACATGTATACGTGATTCACCCAGTCTGGGATATGTCCACCAGAAAAATTGCCAGTTCCTTCCTTTTTATTATCCAACAAATGAAGGGATACAACCCACAACACACCCACTATAACTTCCTCTTATTTCTCTCATAAAATCCTCTCTCAGAATATAATATTCACAATGATACATAGCCACAATACATTTCCCTCATAAAAGAGGGTTTCCTTCTGGAGAAAAAAATCCTGACATAACTTCTACCGTCAGATCAACGACCTTATAATGAACGGTCCAGATTTACTGTGAAATTAAAATATACATTTACAAAGAAAATTTTCTTTCAGGGGCGACGCCCCCAAACCCCTGTCGGGGGCCCACTTTCCCCCTAACCCCGCAGGAGGGGAACCCCCCCTGTGTGGAGGGGTGTACAATATTACGGGGTGTACAATCTTCATGGGGTATAACCATGGATAAAAACAAATACCTATGAAATAGGAAGATAATCAGGCTCCACAACCAACAAATCAAGGCATAAACTTGTAGATTTGATTGATCTTTCAACTTTTGTACAGGGTTTTTGAATGATATCCATGATCAATCAACAATATTTCACATAGATGCACTCAAATAATCAACTAGCATTCAGGTAAGCATCCACGTGTGTCCATCAATGAACCGTCTTATGTCTTCTTTATCTTTCCATATTTTCAATGAGAAACCATCAATGTCTTTTTATCTCTCCATTTCCTCCAGATTCAAACCACCCTCATTTGTTGTTGTTGTCACCCAACCAAATGAAGGAGGAAACAACGACAATTTTGTAATCTTCTATATTACACAGAAATTCAAGAAGAGATGCATTAAGGAGAATAGAACAAGACACATGTACTCAAGAAGTGTATATGGGAAGGTTAACCAACCGTCTTTGTATTCCATATTTAGGGTTATTTATACAATGGATAAATGTTTGGAGCGGTTGCACCCACTCCAACTAATCCTACATTTACCATTTATTACATATATTCTTACTTGACTTTATCCACTTTCTTATATATATTCATTTATACATATGTGATTACTATTAGGGCCTAAAAGGCCTCCCAAAACTCATTATAGGATGAGTACACCAGAGCTAAAGGAATTGGAGATGTAACTTCAAGAGATTTTGAAGAAGGGGTATATACGCCCAAGTGTGTCACCTTGGGGTGCGTCGGTTTTATTTGTGAAAAATAAAGATGGTGTGTTGAGAATCTGGATTACTTCATGCAGTTGAATAAGTAATAGTGAAGAACTAGTATCCTTTGGCAAGGATAGATGACCTGTTTGATCAGTTAAGGGGCACACGAATATTTTACAAGATTGATCTCAGATCTAGATATCACCAAGTGAGAATAAAAGAGGAAGACATAAAAAATACTACCTTCAGAACAAGGTATGACCATTATGAATTCATAGTAGTGCCATTTGGGTTGTTGAATGCACCAACTGTCTTCATGTGTTTAAGGAATGGAGTTTTTAGAGAATACTTGGATAAGTTCGTTGTCCTATTTTTGGAAGACATCCTTATTTACTCTAAATTTGAAGAAGAACATGAGAAATGCTTGAATATGGTGTTGAAGGTATTGAGGGAGCATCAACTTTATGAAAAGCTGAGAAAGTGTTCATTTTACCAGAGGTATATCCATTATTTGGTTCATATCATTTCATAGGAAGGAATATATGTGGACCCAACGAAGATAAGATACATTGAGAAATGTCCAACACAAAGAAATGTTGCAGAAGTGAGATCTTTCATGGGATTGACAGGGTACTACATAAGGTTTATTGAAGGCTTCTCAAAGATTGCACATCCAATTACATCTTTGCAGAATAAATGTGTACGATTTGAATGGACTCCAGATTTTGCAAGGAGTTTTCAACACTTGAAGAGTTTGTTAACAAGTGTGTTAATTTTGGGAATTGCTGACCCTGATGCAGAATTCATTGTGTGCATGGATGCAAGTAAGGAAGGGCTCGGTGGAGTCCTGATTCAGAATGGGAATGTGGTATTATACGAATCAAGAAATTTAAAAGAACATAAAAGGATTTATGTTACTCATGACATAGAATTGGAAGCTATAGTGCATGCCTTGAAGATGTGGAGACATTATGTCATGGGTAAAATATTTGAGTTGAGAATAGACCATTCTGGTATGAAATATTTGTTTGAAAAACCAACTTTAAATTCCAAACAAAGTAGGTGGTTAGACTTCCTTAGTGAGTATGACTTTGACATAAATCATTGTTGGAACATGGGCATACCCAAGGTTCAACGCTACAACAACGCACCAACAAAACCCTAACTACCAACCCTTTTGGCAACACCTACGAAGCAAATGAAGTCTCACCCGAGGTAGAGGTAGGGGTGGTTGTAGGACTCAAGTGTCTGCAACCTTAGCTGGGACATAGATCTGTGATTATAATACTTAACAGAGCACTTTAGCATCAACAATTCATCAATATTCAACCAATAACTACCGCACAGATAGAACATAACATTGCATCATTCACTCATATCTGATGTATTTAAGAACTTTGTCATAAAAAAACAGGTTATATCTATCATATCAAGTACTAAGCACCTTCATATAGGTTAGATCTAACATTCTTACACATCATTAGCACAAAACATCAACAAATTTATCTATCTCTATCAAATCACTTAGCAAGAGAAGTTATAAACACATCAAGACAAGAACAAAGCGGAACAACACAATGTTTATGTGGTTCACCCCCACCCGGGGGCTACATCCACCAACTCTTCTTCTTTGTTGTCTTCAATCAATTGGTTACAAGCACAGAGCCTCAAAACCCTACTTCGCCTAGGACAGGAGATCTGCGCACCTCGCTAGATCCTCCTTCCTTGCATTATAGAACAAATAACTTCACAGCCTATTACAATACCTTGCACCTAGCTCTGCAAGTCTCTCCCAGTATGCATAGAGCATCTACAAACCATACTTGCAATTAGCACTTAACTTATCAGCCTCACATCACATAGATCCCTTTCTTCCTTTTTTCTCCTACATATCCTAGACATCTATTTATACGTTACAAAATAGGCCTAAACATGGGTAAACCCATGAGCCGACATTCCATGCCCATTACATAATCCCAAAAACCCAAAAAGGACCCAAAAAAGGGGTCGAGATCCATGATCTCTGCTTCGCCTTGTGCTCCTCCTTCGACAGGCTGTCGAAGTTCGAAAATAGGTCAAACTTGACCAGATCGCTCAAAAATTGGTCAAGGGCCAACATGCCCCCGATACTCACTTGTGACTCGTCCTGATTCATTCTTATGTAGGAAGTTTCGCTTCAAACACTTTGAGCTTGGCTTGAACTTCTTCGACTTGTTGATGTGATACAAGCTCTTGTTACACAAAATCTTGAATGACTGCATCATTCACAAGTCCTTCCAGGTGCTGTTATGCTGCAGTGCTAACTTGCTCCAGTTATGCTCCTTGGCCTTCTACCTCTGTAAACAACTGATAGGCCTTATATTGCACAGGTTGGAGTTTCTGAGTTATCTCCATAACTCTGCTCTAGATAGTATGGATTTTCTGCTGGGCAGTTTGCTTCTCTTGAGATCTCTTCATTCTCTCCACAACTGTCAGGTATTTCAATTGTGCCTGTAGTGTTTCTGTGTGTTTGTTTGCTTCCTAGAGCTAGGACTCTAGTGCCTAAAATTATAGGTTCTCGGTAAGTTTCTCATATGTCTGGGCACTACGATCAACAAATTCCTTGCATTCTAAGGTAAGGGACTTTATGCTTTCAACTGTGCTCCTGGTAGTTGCTTCTCTTTGGTCCTTTACCTCCTGTGGGGTCTCGGGCACAATGTGTAGTTCTAGGTCTGTGATGCATTGCTGCAGCTACTGGACCACTTCTTCAATTTGCGCTACTTGCTTCGTGACTTGATCCTCTGCCTTTAATTCTACGACAATCACAGAGCGTAGTTCTCTATTGACTATTTCCTTCACTTCTAGTTTCTTGGCGAGCAACTAGTCCTTGCCTTGTTGCAGTTCTGCCTTTTCCTCATCGAAGTTCGCTTGGAGAGCACTCTTTTCTTGTTCGTCATCTTGACGCTTTTCTACAAGTACTCCCTGTACTTGTACCAAAGCCTGGGTGGATTGTGCTGTTTCTTCTTGTGCTCGTCAAAGGCGAGCTTCGACTGTATTAGTGAGCCAGTGGAGTTGGGCTAGCTCATCTCCTGGTTCCGATGTTCCCAACGACAGAGGCACAGTGGAGACTGCACAACTGGACTGCAGTTCCTGCTGCACCCCTTGGAGTTCAACCTCAATTATATTGTACATCTCCTCCTGCTTAGCTTCTTGTTTCTATGCTATCTCCAATGGAACATCATTTAGGGCTGCTATGATGAAATTGAAATCATCAGAGGTGAGGACGGTATGCATCTTAGTTATAGGGGATTTTGATCTCTTCTGGGAGGAAGGTTTCAGGGGGTAAACCTGCCTTTTCTTTGAGGGGTCCTCCTCCTCTCTGGGTGGTGTTACTTCACCTTTCCTTTATTCAGCTTATGTTCCATCTATCTCTTTGCCATCACCTCCTTGCTCTGGTGACATGGAAGCAGTATTCACCGAGGCATTACTTAAATATTGTACTTCGCTAGTCTTCTTTGTTTTGCTAGGTCCGGGTGTATCGTGCGTAGCTTTTGGGATGTCGATGTCGGATATCTTCGTGGGGTTTGCTGGAATAAGGAGGTCAATGGAACATTCCTTAGTAATCTCCTCTAAGTCCTCCTCCGTCAGCTTATAGTAGGATTGAAGTTGTTGCTTGTGCCCATTGGCTCGCTTTGTGATATAAATGAAATGCCGATCAGCGTTGAACTTCATCAAAGGCATGAATCAATGTATAGTGTTTGGTGTCATGCGAGGCTCGGACTGTATGGATATCTTCAACTAATTGTAGTATGTATGGAACACGACATTTGAATTCCATTGATTATTCATGTCACTTGATTACCACAATTTACTAAACTTCACGACCAATGGTTTGAAAGGCTCGAAGTCTGGGAAGGTCGCACCTTCTGGCATCTCCCAGGCAATGAAAGCGATTAGGATCAAGAGCCATTTGAAATGGAATTCATATCCTTGATCTTGCGCTTCTCTGCAGTCAAGTTCCAACTGGTTCACTAGGTACTTCGCCCAATTCATTTATAGGCCCTCTGCGCACTTCCCTGTGAGGTCGACTACAAAGCCAGTCACTTGGGTGGGTCGGTTCTTGCATACTAACTTCCCTGCAATCATCTAATAGGTGAGGCAGACTGCACCATTCTAAATAGAGACTACCTTGTAGCCTCACGTTCCCTTCTTGACATCGTTGTAGGTGTCCTTGATCCTTTGTGCGAGAACACGGTCCATGGATTTTCCAGGATAGAAATCCTGTGGATTGGATCCTTGCATACTCAAACCCGTGATCCGATTGATCAAGGTCGGATCAAATGTGATACGAAGGTTTAGCCACAAGTATCCACCATGGTAATAAGACAACAATAGCATGACACATGCATTCACCTCTTGGTGTCTTCCAAAGTGGGGAATTTTCATGACGTTGAGTAGGGTGGACTGCGCGAGGTATGGGTCCATGCTTGGGGATTACCTTTGAGTTTTTCGCTTTTGTTCTAGTCAAATACTTATGTGGGGCTAACATGTTGTAGAATTTGCGATATCTGAGGTTGAAGTTGCTAAACTTCAACGCTGCGATCTTATCTTGGTCTGCTTGCACTGCGCGTATCCCCTTCGGGAGGTACGCAGTGACCAAGGTGTACTCAAAATATCTAGGTACGTTGTCCTGGTTTACAACACCGCTTAAAGGTGGTATATAGGTGGGTAGGATAGTTAGGATCAGTTTAGCATTCACTAAGTCATCCCTGTGCTTAGTTCGCTTCTCATCGGACGACCAGGATGGTTCTGCTCCGCGAGCAGTGGATGGAGAGGCTGGAAATCCTCTCGTGGATGATTCTTGTATACATGTAGACATCGACATGACTCTTTCAGTCATGAGGTCAATCAAAACTTCCTCAACAACTCTTTCTGCAACGCTCAACTCGTCCGACATACATGCTCAGGGTTAACAATCTCAGGTTCGGGGGGGGTAGCTTAGACACAGTAACGAGATAGAGAGCAGAAGCACGAGGATCACTGTATGAACTCAACTTAGTCTGTGGGCTCAAATTCTTAATTGGAAAAAGTGTTCTTGGTGCACGGCACGGTGGGATAAATAGGTAACTCGACAGTGGGTCGCTTGCAATGGGTATGAAGCCTTCGCTAACTCGGTTTTTTCCATTATGGCGAGGTCCCAATGGTCAGATGGTGAGCTGGTTGGCCATAAATGGATTTCTATCTGTTTAGAGTATTTATCTAACAGTTATAATGTCCCCAACGACTATATTGCTTCACCATGGTGAAGTGCCATGTGTCACTGTTATGATATCCTAACGAAGCTCCAATTTTGGAGCCTTCAACAACTTATCCTAATGTCCCTTTGGAGCCTTCAACAACTTATCTATCTTGGCTCTCTTCTTACTTAACTTTCTAGCCTTCTTTCCAGTGAGCTTCATCTCGGTATTCATTTTTCATTTTGATTTTTGTCTTCTTTTGACCTAGTCACTTCACGCTATTGAGATTTTTCCCTAGGGTTCCCGGATAATACTTATTCTTTGTCTGGGATAGGTACTTCAAGATTTTGTATATCCTCTAGTGTTCTTGCAACTTCGACATCTGGGTATCTAGTGTTAAATAGCTTCGATCTGTTCTGTTGTTCTTCGATCAAGTGTGCGATCCTTCTAGTCATGAAATATTTTAATTCTTGCTTCTTCTGCTCCAAAACTTCTTCTTCTTTCTTTCGTCTGGCTTGATCTCTGTCAATCCAAGGTTTTCCTAATAACATGGTAAATGGCGTGTTGTCCTCGATAAATTTAATAGTCTCAAAATCTTCTTCTGTCGAAGTTCTATTGGCAGTCATAGGTATCTGAGCAAGCCTTCCACATAGGTTTATCAACTTTCCTTTTAATAACCCTATTCCTCCTAATGAAGAAATCATAGCAGGCTTTCCTAAAAGTTCCCAAGTTCTTTCTGTCATAATATTCACCTGTGTTTCCTCATCTAGAACACCGTCAACGTTGAAGTCTCCTATTCTTGCTTCAAGGCATTCTTTTTCTTTGAATATCTTCGATAATCTGACATGTCAATGGTCATTCAGGGTTTCGTTTATTTGTAGTAAACTTTCTCTGATTCTTTCTGGGGTTCTGCTATTTCTGGATCTACCTTAGGGTTTTGTTTATTCATATTAATTCCTTCCATCTTAGCAATCATTCTAGGGCAATCCAACACTTCATGATCCATAGCTTTACAACAAAGACAACTAGGTCTTTTTCCAGGGCATTCCTTAGCAAGATGTCCCAGTCTTCTACAATTGTAGCAAAGACTTAATCCTCTCTTTCTCTTAAATGATCCCCATCTTTTCCTGTATTGCGTACTAGAATCATGGTAGCTAACCTGCAAAAAATTCTTTCTAGGATCCTGCATATACTTATTAGTCCAAATATCCTTTCTATGCATAGGTATAACATATTTTTCACTATTCATATCAAATCTCCTTTCATCTATTAATACCCTAGTTTTCAAGCTAGGATAGAATCTATAAAACATACATAGATTCATACTTTTGAAACAAAAATTTCCACTAATATTACTTCTACAAAGCACAAAGCCTTCAGATCTATAACTTTTCACTATTCTTACCTGTATCAGAGCATAGAGTTTACAAATCTTACCTCTTTTCTTCATATCTGACCTCCTTTCTCGGTACATAGCTCCTTAGGTCAAGTAGAATGTTGCGTACCGGGACAATAGATCTACGCATAGAGCTTTCACAACCTTGGGTCGAATTTTTGCACAAAGTTTCTTCTTTCTCACTTCCCAACAATCATAGTTTTAGGTCCCGACAATGGAACCATTTGTTGGCACAGGGGCAGACCTAGGGTTCAACGCTACAACAACGCACCAACAAAACACTAACTACCGGCCCTTTCGGCAACACTTGAAAAGCAAATGAAGTCTCACCCGAGGTAGAGGCAGAGGTGGTTGCAGAACTCAAGTGTCTGCAACCTATATGGGACACCGATATGTGATTATAATACTTAACATAGCACTTTAGCATCAAGATTTCATCAATATTCAACCAATAACTATTGCGCAGATAAAACAGAGCATCGCATCATTCACTCAGATCTGATGTATTTAAGCACTTTATCATAAACATGCAGGTTATATCTAGCAGATCAAGCACTAAGCACCTTCATATAGGTCAGATCTAACATTCTTACACATCATTAGCACAAAGCATCAACATATTTATCTATCTCTATCAAAGAACTTAGCAAGAGAAGTTATAAACACATCAAGACAAGCATAAAGCAGAACAACACAATGTTTACGTGGTTCACCCCCACCCTGGGGCTATGCCCACCAACTCTTCTTCTTTATTGTCTTCAATCAATCAGTTACAAGCACAGAGCCTTAAAACCCTACTTTGCCTAGGACAGGAGATTTGCGCACCTCGCTAGATACTCCTTCCTTGCATTATAGCACAAAGCACTTCACAACCTGTTACAATACCTTGCACCTAGCTCTACAAGTCTCTCCGAGTATGCACATAGCATCTACAAACCATACTTGCACTTAGCACTTAGCTTATCAGCCTCACATCACATATATCCCTTTCTTCCTTTTTTCTCTTACATAGCCTAGACATCTATTTATACATTACAAAATAGGCCTAAACATGGGTAAACCCATGGGCCGACATCCCATGCTCGTTACATAATCCCAAAAACCCAAAAAGGACCCCAAAAAGGGGCCGAGATCCATGATCTCCGCTTCGTCTTGCGCTCCTCCTTCGACAGGCTGTCGAAGTCCGAAAATAGGTCAAACTTGACCAGATCGCTCAAAACTTGGTCAAGGGTCAACAAGCATATCAGAGGAAAAGAGAACAAGGTGGCTGATGAACTCAACAAGAGGGTGCATGAGATGCATGTTACAACCATTAGCATGTATAAATTGGATTTGTGCGATAGAATTTTAGAATTTTCTAAATCAAATCTACACTTTGTGGACATAAATGTGACTTTACAACAAGGTACATCACAACAAAATTTGGAAGGTTATTAGTTAATAGAGAATGGGATCCTCATGTATAGATGCAGAGTCTATGTGCCATATGATCAGGAGTTGAAGGACCTAATATTGTTAGATATGCATATGGTTCCTTATGTGGGACATCTAGGTTACCTGAAGACAATTTTTGTAGCTAAGAAGCAACACTATTGGACAGGTATGAAAAAGGAAGTTGCTGATTTTATTGCCAGATGTCTTGAATGTCAGAAGGTCAAGGCTAAGCAAAGACATTCAGTGGGTTTTCTATAGCCTTTTCTCATTCCCGAGTGGAAGTGGGGGTTTGTAACCATGGACTTCATAACTAAGTTTCCTAGGACTGCTAAGAAACATGAGTCTATTATGGTGGTGGTGGACAAACTTACTAAATTTTCCCATTTTGTTCCATTGAAGTCAACTTACAAGGAAACTAATATTGTCGATATCTGTATGAGAGAAATTTCTAAATTGCACTGTGTACCCAAGGAAATTGTGTTTGAAAGAGATACAAAGTTCACTTAAAATTTTTGGAAGGGATTATTCAAAGGCATTGGGACAATTCTGAACTTTAGCACAACATATCACCCAAAATCGGATGGACAAACAAAGAGGGTAAATAAGGTAATATAAGATATTCTAAAGATGTATGTGATGGATAAACCATCAAAATGGGAAGACTACTTGCATTTGGTAGAGTTTTCTTACAACAATGGGTATAAAGCATATTTAAAGATGATTCCATTTGAAGCAATGTATGGTAGAAGGTGCAACACACTTGTGAGTTGGGTTAATCCAACATACCACACAATGGTTGGGCCAGATCTTCTCTAGGAAATGGAAGAGCATATGGTAAAATTAAATACAAATTTAAAATCTACCCAAGAAAGATAGAAAAGATGCGCAGATAAACATTGAACTTTTAGAGAATTTAAAGTGGACCTGACCATGTGTTCCTAAAATTAAAAGCAAGATGAAGTTCCCTGAAGTTGGGGAATTGCTATAAGTTAACATCACGACATTGTGGGCCATTCGAAATCCTAGAGAGGATTGGTCCTATCGCATATATGCTGGCTCTACCTGCATCCTTGAGTATTCATAATGTATTCCATGTTTCTTTTCTTAAAAAGTATGTACCTGATGCTAATCATGTCATTGATTGGAATGCGATTCAGGTGGAACAAGAGGGAGACTTCCAAGTTAAAATCGTGAAAATTTGGGATCAGAAAGTCAAGATTCTCTAGAATCATGTAGTAGGACGGGTAAAGGTCTAGTGGACCTGTTATGGTCCTGAAGATGCAACCTGGGAACATGAGGATGCTATGCGGGCTTAGTATCTACATCTCTTTGAAGACTTTTGAAAGTTTTGAGTATACATGTGTATGTAATGCACTGGGGACAATGCATAAATAAGGGGGAGGGGAATGTAATACCCCTATGGAGAATAAAAAATGTAAATGTATGTATAAATGTATATATATTTATATAAGCTGGTGAGGTGTTGGTATCAAGTCTTGGATTCAGTTTTGTGCACACATTCCATAGTTGGTGATTGCATGAGGATTGTGCATCAAAGAAGGAACGCACACATTCCATAGTGTATCCCACACCTATGTAAGTGTGTGAAGATGGTTCACCAAAGGAAGAGTGCACACATCTCATACTTTTTCATAGACTGGATTAAGTGCACGGTTTTGAGGCCAAAGAAACTTTGTATATATGTTGTGTTTTAAGGCTAGTGAGCCTGAATTCAAAAAGGCCAGTGTGCATGTATTGTAAATGTAATTACCCTCAATATTGTTAATGTAATCACATCATTGTGCACATACTCAACTCAGACGAAAAAGAGACGCGAGACCAAACTCCACGGAAAAGGAAAAAGGGGAAACTTAAGTCAAGGGAATATTTTATTAATATTTTTGGAAGTTTAATTTATGGATATGTATTTATCCTAAGTTCCTGGCGGTAGGAAACGAGTCACCAAGTGGATAAAATTACTTCTAAAGGTGACAAGTGTTGAGTTTAAGGCATGGAATATATATTGTTGGTCTTAGTGTAATTTGAGGGGGATGGTCACTCATTTCATAATCATTCAGTCAGATTTTCCTCTGTGAAGGAATACATATTTTGCTGTAACTTATTGTTATTACTTAACCCTATGCTTGGGAAGGATTTTTTACTATCGAAGAGGCGGGTTTTTAGTCCCATGAGCATTCTCTCTAGGTGAGAGTTTGCTGGGAATTGTTCCCTGGTGCGCTGGGCATTAGATATAGGGATTTGAGACTTCTTGTCCAACTTTTTGCTGAAGCCCCGAAGGGAAGTGGGGAATCTGAAGGATTGTTGAGAAGAGAAGGGGCACAATTCCTAGGGTGGGACATGCATGTGGGGAATGAGGGATTGTAGGCTAGTTGTAGTAGTCAACACCTTGGACCAATTATTTTTCTAAATATCAGACCATAGCCTGGCGATAAGAACCCTTTTTCTTGTGGATTTTAAGCCCCAACTCAGGGGTGACCTATTGCTGAAATATTATGAGCGACATAGTCTATGGCTGGGAGGAATGTCTAAGTCCTGTAGGTAGTTGGTGACTTTTCATAAAAGATAAGTGTCCTTCATAGGCTTGTTTAACTATTGCGTGCTCTAATGTTATATTTTATATGGGTTTATCTTACTGTATGAATTTGCATATGCATAATGTGGTTAACTCTGTGCAATGTTACTGCTTATATATATATATATACTTATTGTAAGTTAAACTCTGTGGTATGATAAGAAGATACCAAGGCATGGTATGATTCACTTAGTGCATAGTGAAGTAGTATGCATGCATAAAGGTGATAGAATCAAGGTGCAACATTGGATTGATTGTGCTTGCAACAATATTATGTGTGCATATATTTTTCATTCACAATAGTATATATGTGTTTTGAAGGGATAAAGCACATAATAAATTTGTGACATTTATTTCGCTGCTATAATTGTATTAAAAGAAGTATACTCGTAGAGAAAGACTCAACATGGATCTGGGCACAATTCCCTTAAGGTTGTGTGCAGTTAATCCAATCTACTTGTAATAAGGAGCGTTATAAGTAGTATCCACACACTAGGAATTTTGAAGTAGCATTGTCCAATAGTGAGCTTGGGATGCTACAAAGAATATGCCAATGATTTTTTTTTAGATTGTGTGACATGGCCCAACTTGGGAGGCTAGGGACATTACATTCTGGTATTAGAGAAATGTTAGAGTGTTTTGGAGTAGCATAGCCCAACTTGGGTGGATGGGGATGTTACATTTCTGGTCGCTAGAATGACAACCACTTCATTTGGGGGGTCGAGAAATTTAATGCAAATATTCCATACTTCCAAATCCTCCATGCTATCAAATCCTTCATACTACTATAATTACACTTCATATTCACAAAAAATTGGCATTTTGTCCATTCATTGCTCCACTATACAATATTTGACATGTGTAGCTACCTTTTATGTCCATTATCATTCCAGATACACAAATCAGTTAATGATTGGATGGAACTGTTGATGGGACAATTATGATAGTAATTGCACGTTATAGAGCCACCGTCATAGTATTCCAATGCTGCATAAAAACACATGGAAAATACACAACAATTATGTCAGAGCCAAATCTAGTTTAAATTCATGGAACTATTACATTGTTGCATACATTCTCTATGAATTTTGTGCATTTTTCTGCAACAAGTATTTTCTGTAGCATATTGTACTCATGTTACAAGAATTCTCATGAACAATGGGTGGTAATATATATAAGTAGAATCCTATAACAATGGAGCTGATTCTCGACAATGCGCAAGTAGCTGGAATTTTCAGATGGGTTGGTTGGTTGCATTTTTCGAGATAATTCAAAACAATAGTGTTCCACTGTAAGGAATTTTTGCTTAGAACTTCAAGAATGGAGTGACAAGAGTGAATGATTTGGAATTTTCAGTCATAGATGAGACTATTTCTCAAGCTACAGGATTGGAAATAGAGGGTAGACATTGGTAGAAGGAACAGGTGGAGTCGTCAAGAGCTAGAGGCATTTTCATAGAACAAGATGAAGTCATGGAAGATATTGGGAAAGGAGTTAGGAATTTATCTTTATTGGAGCCTTGGGGTGAGGTACTTCAACATATCATCAAATATTTTACCTGTGAGGGATTTTCTTCTCTCTGCATGGCATACCATTTCTCTTTCTTAGCTCATTTAAAAAAAATAGAAAAATCAATTTGCCATATTTATTTTTAAAATGTTTGGAAATAAAAGTAGAACAATACCAGAAGGGAAAAAGGGACTAGTTGGCACACCATGGTCTTATTTACCTCTTAGTCAAAGATGCATTTTTTCACCATCATCTAGAGGTAAATTGGGGAGAATTTGTTGAGCGACTAGTAAGCCCAATTGCTGGAGATAGAGAAGATGTATAAATTCCCACACAATATCCTCATTTCTATAGCCCTAAAATGACCTACTCATGCATACATGGCCTTGTCCCTCTTACTTACATATTTTTCCAAAGCACTGCTGAGAAGATCTTCTTAAAAAAACCATTTTTTAGAAGATGTACGCACCCTGCACTATTACATCCCGTGTACATACGCTTGTTGCACCACTACAACTCGCGTGCATAAGCATGCTACACCATTACAACCCATGTATACTTGCAAAAGTTGCAAAAATTAAAAAGTTGCAAGGAATTCATTGATATTTATAGGCTATTGGAAGTTTCCCAACTAATCTGCCTGCTATAGCCTGTCACCCAACCGAATAACTATCTTTTTTTCATATAAAAGGAGGTGTTGGGGTCTCATTTCACATCCAAGAATAAGAATAGTGAAACTCTGCCCAATTTCACTTCCCCTCCTTGCCCAAGATATTACTTCCTTTTGTGAGATATTTCCTCAACGTTCCCTCATCATCCCCTTCTTCCTCCATTCAACCCATTCCCTTCCATAGAAGTGATCAGAAGGTTGAGAGAACAAGTCCATACAAGGTGCACTTGGAGTATGGTAAAGAGGAGCCCGGACCAGGTTCACGGAACAGTGGCCGACATAGATTGTAAGATATAATCTTTGTATGATGAATAAAATAATTACATTTTCTTGTCCCAAATGATGGTGTCTTGAGTATTTTTATTGATTTATACTTAGCATTTAATATCTAACCCTAACTCATGGATAAAATAACATGCTTGTAGTTCTTGTTTGCCTATCTTTGGATGTAGGTCAGCCTTTGGAGGAGATGTGTAGTCAATGGAACTTCCAAGCTTAAGGAGATCATCACTAGACATGGGATCAAAGGTATAGTTACCCGATCTCTTCTCTCATTTGATTTCTTTACATTAGTTTTGGTATGTTTGGGGTAGAGTAAAACTGATTGAATTTTAGATGGTTATTTGCTCTATCTACATCTTAAACCCTGGTGTAATTAAAGTGGGGTTTTTCCCACTAGTAGAACTAACGACCATACTAGGGATTGCCTCTAGGGTTTTTTAGGGGATTTTGGGTTGTTTGATTGGTGTGTTTTCCTTTCAAGTTTATTTCAAGTTTTCTGAGTCTGTCAAGGGATTCCGATCACCTTCAGGGTGCATACCAGTTGTCCCTGCCCAGTAAGACTGCCTGGTCTTTTCATTTTTTGGAAATATACAAAGGTGTACGCACCTTGTCTTGGGTCAGCTTGCATACATACATGCTCTTCTCAGTAAACAACCCACGTACATACACAAGCTTCTAATGCAACAACCCGTGTCTCTGTTTCAGGAAAGTTTTTGAAAAAGAGGGAGTTTTCCTCTTTCCTGATTGAAGTTCACACTTCTTAGGGATTTCTTGGATCAGTCCAGAGTCTCTATTTACAACCATAGCCTGGGTATAGAGTAGGGTTCACTTGTTTTCTTGGTCTCTTGTGTTTACCCTTAAAAAGGTTTTAATCAAGCTGTTGAGTTGTATATATGACTTCTTGGTTTCTTGATTGAATCCCTGCGATTTGCAGTGGGCTAAAGGTATTTTGCAGTCTTCTTTCATTAGCCTTTTTACTTGCTTTAAAAAAAAAAGAAAAATATTTACTTCGGTTTTTCTCTTTAAAGAAGTTAAAAAAAAATATTTTCTTTTCAGTTTGGTAAAGTAGTTAGAGTTGGTTATTTGCAAAAAGGAAAAATATTCTTTCTTTCAAGTTCTTTTTTATTTCTTGAAACATAAGTAGCTTGTAGTCAAGTGAAAGTAGGTTTTAGGTTTTCTTTACAAGATCTTGAAAATTTAGTTAAGAAAAGTTGTGTTTACAAAGAGTTAGCTACAAAGCTTTGTTTTTAAATTTGAAGTAATTTTTCTTTCAAGTGATTTAATTTTCTCCTCTTTTTTGTCTCTTTATAACACCTTTAGTTTCACCACCATACCTTATGAGTAAATCAAGCCTTTGAAAATAACGCCTAATCTAAAATACACTAGACTTTTTCTGTTTGTAGGGTCAACAAACTAGTTTAGGGTTTTAGGGCCTTGAATTAGGTTGGAGAGGAAACTCTTCAAGGCAGTTAAATTAAACATTGAAGTCTGAGTTAGGGAGTTCTTAAGTCCAATGTCATAAAATTTATCCGGGACCCCCCTCTAACACAGGGGATAAAAATGAGGTCATGTGAGGAAAGGTAGCGGAGATAACCCCTCCAAATCTGGACTGAACGTAGTGGGGAATGCATATTGAGGGTCTGTCTCATGAGTAATACCGACTGCATTTTCCTACAGAGATTCATGGAAATAAAATCCATTCGATATCCTCTATTGTCTTTTGGACCATTTGATTTCAATACCCTTGATAGGCTTCAGATTTGTTATCCTTCTCGTTGCGATCTGCCCGACTGTCGACTGTACCCTCCTGGTGACTGACTGCGAGATGGCAACTTAGTTTCCCATATTCTAGGGACTTACATGGGTGACTGTGGGGGTATACCATGGTACCTGGGGCAGAGTTCGGATCGCGCTTCACATAGTATACCTAGAGGGTGCTTCTGTGTTCAAGTTTCACTTGCACCGGTTAGTTTCTCTAGCGTTGATTGGAGTAACTGTCCTTCCTACTAGATAGTCAACTGCTTGATTTGTATTTAGGAAAATTTTAGTTTGTGCTTGATGTTTAAATGCTATTTTTTCCTTACTTTCTCGGTTGATCATTTCACAAGGTGGAATATCAACAACTTTGTCGGTCACAAAGGCTTCAGGGCCTGTCGCCGATTACATTGGAGCCACCTCTGCCACCGTTACGATGAAGACTTGACCAACAAGGGTCATTTGAAGCAGCTAGGCCGCAGGGAACTGTGCCCGAGCCTGCTCCATGAGGATACTATTCGACTCTAGAGGAACCTACCATTTTTGACCTTGAGGCAAAGGCTCTCAAGCAAGCCAACCCTCCGATTACTGACTTGTCGGCACCAATATTGATTCAAGTTATCCCTCCTGAGGTGAAACCTTCTAAGAACCATCTAGTCCTACAAGCAGAAATGGAAGCGAATGCTGCTACTTCATCCGAGAGTCCTCATACTCTCGTTACAACTACTACCACAGGGGGCATCTTACCTCCTCTCCCACCTTCGCCAGTCTGGACCATAGTGGTCTCGACTCCCCCTACTTCGGACAATGGTCCGATACCATTATTGTCTTTGACCACCACTCTGTTTACTCAGAGTGTGACGAGCCCTCCATTCTCATATGGGATTCCCAAATTTGATTCGAACTCGGTTCATACCTACTCCACCTTAAAGACTATGGGTCTAGGGGTAGGGAGCTCAAATGCTCCCATGCAAGGGTCAACCGGGGGTGCTTCAGTCCCTTTTAATTCTATGCCTTATGGTGGGGGTCATATACCTCCTTCTTCCCCTTCACTCGGTGGTGATTTTCAACAACCAATGGGGCCGAACGCTAATTATAGCTTGTTTGGAGAACACAGTTTAGGACCTTCATCTTATAAAACTCCTGTGGGATCTATGTCATTCTCTTTGTTTGATGTGTTTAGGAACAATGATTTTTCTTTGGCTTCTATCTCGGCTGGGGGAAACCGTGGTTTTTGGAAACATAACCTGGTGCAGGTTACTATTCCTTCACAGGGAGCGACGACTGGAGTTTTCTCCACTCAGGGTCTTTGGAATCCTTGGTAGGGATCAGTTCCCTTGCAAGAGATGTCGGTCAAGGGAAACCCCTTCCATGCTCAATGGAACCCAAGCAAGGCTCCATACCTATTCCCGTCGGATCGGCTGGGGGAATCCCCTTCCAAAATCCTTAGAACACAATGCAAGGAGAAATCCCCGCACAAGCTATGCCGTCCAATTACAAGAGTCATATGATGATACCCCAACAAACGCAGTTTCCATATGATGGTCAAGGCCATGGTTTCTAGCAGAACCCTAGCCAACAATCCAACTTTTCCTGGCAACCTGGTGCCAGTCAAAATCCAAGACCCTCTTTTCATTTAAATAGTACACAACCTAAACTACCATTTTTGGAAATGCTACATCTTATCGACTTATCGATACTACTGAATGACCCAATTTTTCACGATCCACGTTGGCCCCCCATGTCGACTAAGTTTCCCTCAGATATTATGAAATTTCAAGACAATCCTGGTGAGGATCCAAGTGATCATGTGACGAATTTCCATTTATGGTGCTCGTCAAACTCACTGAGGGACGACTTCGTCCAGTTGCGCCTTTTTCAATGCACTCTTATAGGGGGTGCTGTGAAATGGTATATTGAGCTCAGCTGCTCGAGGTACTCTTACTTCAACGATTTGGTAATGGTCTTCTTGAACCATTTCCAGTTACCTATGGGATATGATGTCGACACCAAATTGCTAGTTAACTTTGAGCAAACCAAGGCTGACCACATATCTGATCATATCTAAGAATGGCGACATCGAAAGAGATTAATTAAGGTCCAAGTATCTCCTGCTTTCTTGCTTGAGTGGTTCCGAAAGTCTTTGGTGCCCTTCATATCCAAGGACGTAGTGACTTCTGGAGTGTTTTTAGAAGAGGAGGCAATTATGAGAGTGCAACATCTTGAACTGATCTACTCTCAGTCCGACATGCTCTATGAGAATTTTCTAGATGCACCACGATCTATTCTCAATAAGGCCAAGAAAAATTATGGACCCCATGATGATGATATTGTGGGCTCAGTGCAAGGAAATTCCATTGATCTGTTTTCAACTCAATTGCAACAATTGTTGATACAACAGACCATGGCTAGACAGACCTCGAGTTCGACTGTTCTACAGACCCAAACGTTGAGCGTACACAATGTGCAATCGACGAAGCTGAAGGTTAACCAACAGCCTGACAGAAAGAATAAGAAACAGAACAAAAAGAGTAAAGGGGACAAAAAGGATACCAATAATGATGGAAAGGGAAAAATGAAGAAGAGGAAGTTGAAGTATCCATGTAATATTTGCACAAAAAATCACCCGAGTCATCTGTGCCCTCGTCTTGTAGAAGCTCAGAAGCTATTGGCACAACAACAACCTGTTGTGTTGACGAACCCATTTCCACATGGGAAAAACATGGCTCAAGCTTTAGCATCCTTGAGAACGGAAGGGGGCAGGCAGGGACCCCCCGAGACTACCAATTACAATCCGACCACAAATATTTACATGATGAATGCCAAGGCTAATATAACAACCAGGGCTTGAGATTACGAAATGTCAGAATCTGTCGAAAAGGGAAAAGAAGCCAAGAACCCAATGACTCCTCTTTGGATTGATAAGGTAGCAAGCGAAACAATGACTCACATCCCAAAAGGTGCGTTTAAGAGGGATTCTCATAATCCAAACACAAGGGCCACCCATAAATACTCCATTGTGGAAGATTTGGCACAAACCCCTTGCACGATGTCTGCTTTGGAAGTCCTCCATAGTTTCCCTTCGTAGAGAAAAGATCTGTTATCTGCCTTGGGATCGACATAGACTTGTAACCTGGGAGCGATTGTTTTTTATCCAACCGACTTAAAACCCCATCTTCCTTACCATGTTGCGTTTCAGATAGTAGTGGCTTACACCAAGAAATATTTCACTCGGAAAATTTTTCGTATGGTGGTTGACGAGGGTGACTGGACCTGTGTGATGTTGTTGGCATGTTGGAAGGCCATTGGCCAACCTAGTTTGTCTCTGTCACCTACGTTTCTTACACCATTTGACGTTTGGTCATTCATACCGCATGGGATAATTCCTTCTTTCCTCGTGCAGTTGGGAGGAAAACCTGTGTGTTGAATTTGAAGTGGTCGATGCACCTCTTGACTACAACCTATTGTTAGGAAGGAGTTGGACTTATGCGATGCATGCAATGGTTGC
This sequence comes from Picea engelmannii, assembly GCA_009831015.1. Classification (NCBI taxonomy): domain Eukaryota; kingdom Viridiplantae; phylum Streptophyta; class Pinopsida; order Pinales; family Pinaceae; genus Picea; species Picea engelmannii. Next base: position 707,804 of record ML784060.1, on the reverse strand, counting down.
TACGGTTTTTCGGGTCTTGTGTTTTCCATATGAGGGCTGGATATTGACCATTCACCAGTTGTCTTTCTTTCATCCTGACCCTTCATAGGGGGATTCCATAGTCCTGATGATTGATAGTCCGCAACCTGGCACTATCAAGTTAGGTGCTGGTTTGTTTCTGCTGTTGATGGGAAAGTTTGATCACCCACCACCTTATGGAGATGCCAAGCTTATATTGACTGTTACTGACTAGCCTAGGGCTGCAATTATACAACTGTCATCATTTCAAATGAGTTACTTTAATAATCCGTGGACTCTACCTTTCCCATCAGCTTCAATGGAAGGGACAAGGCATCCTGGCATGGCCATGCCTTTGTCCGCGGTTGAGGTTGCATACAAAATTGTCCAACAAACTTCGGCCAACCCCAATCCAACTCCCCCCTCAGAAGTTAGATCCAGTTCTAGAACCTAATTTGGATTAAGGTTCTCTTGCCACTCAATATCCTTTAGACCTATTCTTTCCCTCTGAAGAGGCGATTCTCAAGGCATTGACTGGTCTCGACAGACCTTGGGATGATCTTCATCATGGATCTTACTTCCTTTCTAATTTAAGGAGAATAGAGGTAGGATAATTTGTGTCGACCATGAATGGAGATAAGTCTTGTCCTATCAATCCTCTGGCTACGCACAGAGTTTATGCCAAGGGTAAAATGGAAAGTATCGCTACAACGATTCCAATAGATATCTCCAGAACCCCTACCGTTGTGGAGAATTCTTTCATCAGAGCAGACTTCTCCCCTAAAGAGATTCAAATTTACACAGAGTTATTCAAGGAACTCCTCGATGTTTTTTCCTGGTCTTACGAGGAAATGCCAGGCATAGACCCACAAATTGTTGAGCATGAAATTATGACTTATCCTGATGCCAAGCCGATTTGATAGAAGCTTCATCCGGTGAATCCTTGAAAAGAAACAAGAATTAAGGAAGACATAGAAAAACTACTCAAACTTGGTTTTATCTACCCCATATAGTTGACAGAATGGGTGTCAAACCTGGTTCCAGTTAATAAGAAACATGGTACGATTCACGTGTGCATGGACTTCCGTGATTTGAATAAGGCCTGTCCGAAAGATAATTTTCCCACCCCGTTCATCGACCAGATTATTGATGAAAGCATAGGATGTGAGGTCTTCTCATTCATGGATGGTTTCTTGGGATACAATCAGATTCAGATCAAACCCGAAGGCCAACATAAAACAACTTTTATTTGTCCTTGGAGCACATTCACGTATCGTAAGATGCCTTTTGGCCTGAAGAATGCTGGAGCCACCTTTCAGCGGGCCATGTCATTTTATTTTCACGACCTTAGACATATATTTGAGGCATATATTTATGATCTACCACCATGCCCTCGCAAGAGATCTGATCATCCCTCTCATCTTCGACTAATGTTCGAACGATGTCGCTACTATCAGATTCTCTTGAATCCTAACAAGTGCAGTTTCTGTGTGACGTTAGGTTGTCTCTTAGGTTTTATTGTTTCGATAATAGGGATCATGGTCAATCCTCTCAAGGTTAAGGTGATAGTTCAATTGCCTGCCCTGTGCACGATACCCCAACTTCAGAGCATATAGGGGAAAATAAACTTTCTTCGACGTTTTGTCGCGAATTACGCTGACATCACTAAAGGGTTTATGCGTCTCTTGAAAAAGGGAGTCCCATTCTATTGGGATGAATCCACTCAACGCTCTTTTGAAGCATTGAAATGTGCCCTTACATCTTCCCCTCTACTCCGGGCTCCCGATTTTAACATAGATTTTTTGTTGTATTTGGATGCTGCGAAGTCGACCATCGACATGGTCTTGGTTCAAGAGGATGATCTACTCGAGGAGCATGTTATTTATTACCTTAGCCGAGGTCTGGTTGGGCCAGAACTCAACTATTTTCACGTTGAGAAGCTTTCTTTGGAAGCAATTCATGTTGTCCAACGATTCCGTCATTACATTTTGCTTCACAAGACCACTGTCATTGCTATTGTGAACAATTTTCAATATGTGTTAACATGACGGGTCATTGGCAGAAATATTAGTAAATGGATATTCATCTTACAAGAATTAGACTTGGATTTTGTTTCCGCAAAATCCAAAAAGTCATTGGTCTTTGCCGAACTTATTTCGGAACTTCCGGTCGAGTCTAGTGATATCATGCCCAAAAAATTGCCTATAAAAGGAGATATTTTTCTAATAGCATCTTCAGACCCTTGGTATGGAGATATACTAGTCTATCTCTAGACTTTGAAGTGCCCCACTGCTGCTTCCCATGATGAGTGTCGATGCATTCGACATCAGGAACAAAATTATCTTATCCTCGATGACACTTTGTATTGTCAAGGCGTGGATTGCATTCTTCGCCAATGCCTTATCCCTAAAGAGCCAAAACTCGTTTTGAACGACTGTCACATTGGAGCACGTGGCAATCATTTTTCTAGGTTTTCAACAACCCAAAATATTTTGCGTGCAGGTTACTTCTAGCCCTCGTTAATCAAGGATTGCGTTGAGGTGGTCAAGAAGTGACACCCGTGTCAGATCTTCTGTCGGAAGATGCAGGCACATCCTGCTCCCATGTTTCCTGTCATTTCTATTGGTCCTTTCACCAAGTGGGGGATTGATTTCACTACGTGTCACCTGACTTCAGCCAAGGGGCATCATTACATCATCGTAGTGGTAGAATACTTCACGAAATGGGTCGAGGCTATGCCAATGTTTAACAATGATGGAGAAACATCGAATCTTTTCATTTTTAACTAGATAGTAGTAAGGTTCGGCATCTCGAAGGAGATTGTTACCGACCATGGCAGTCACTTTCAGAAAAAAATGATGACTGAGTTAATGTCAAAGCTCGTGTTTTGGCAAGAGAAATCATCACCTTATTACCCACAAGCGAATGGTCATGTTGAAGCTGTGAATAAGTCTCTCAAGAATATTCTTCAGCGAACGATCAATTCTCCTAAGTCAAATTGGAATTTGATGTTGTACTCAGCGTTGTGGGCCTACTAAACATCTGTAAAGGCTGCCACTGGGTTTGCAGCTTTTCAACTCGTATACAGGCTGGAAGAAATCTTACCTATTGAGTGTCAAATTCCTTCTTTAAATTTGGTAGTGGAATTAATGTCAGACACTTCACCGCTTGAGGAATGCCTACTATATCTCGAGCAACTCGATGAGCATCATTGTGATGCAGCCTCAACTAATGAGGCTCATAAGAAATGATTCAAGTGTCAGTACGATCGGTCCGTTCATCCTCAGATTTTCTCTGAAGGCGATATTGTCCTGGTCTATGATCAAGACAAAGATACCCCGGGGTCAGGCAAATTCAAACCCATGTGGTTCAGACCGTTCATTGTGAAAGAGGTATTGAAGAATGGTGCTTACTATCTGGTTGAATTTGAAGGAAATTCCTTGGAAGAGCCTAAAAATGGGCTCTACCTCAAGAAGTGTTACTCTTAGGTTGGTCACCTCAGTGACTTCTTATACATATGTATATATTCTTATACAATTTGTGTCTTTTTTGTTTTGTGGTCATGTAGTTATTTATGTCTTATTTTTAACTGTGGAAGATGTCAAGTGAATTGAAGGTGTTTTTTGGGTTCACTAACGATGCTAGATGACACACTTGGAGGCTTGCTTCTTCAGCTTGGGTGATTTTCACACATGGAGGCCAGTTGCTATCTTCCGAAGGTATTTGTCTAGGTGACGCTACAAACAATGTTGACGAGTATGATGCAGTGATAGAATTGCTTCGTGATGCTTTGTTGCATGGAATATCTCACCTCTAGGTCTACCTAGATGCTCAATTGGTTGTGTTCTAGTTAAATGGAGTTTACCCCATTTATGATCCCACTTTGCATCGACGTTCCCTTAGGGTACGCCTCTTAGAACGTTCTTTCGATTACATTATGTATATCCTTGTTCCTAGGATATTTAATCATATGAAATATACTCTAACTAATCAAATATTAGATTGGCATGTTGAACACACATAAAAATAAAAACACACACATATACATGTACATACATTTGTAAAAAATGTAATCCATAAGACATGAAAGATGTATATATATATATATATATATGAGTACATAGGTGGGCGTGAATGCCTCAAAAATAATGTTCAGTATACATCACTGGGATTATTCCCTCAAAAAATACATGTAGAAAAGGTGCCCTCGACACATAAAAAGTATATCCTATCTAAGAATGGGGCCTATTGGAATTTCCATAATGCACAACGATGTTGGCCAAACATCGGAAAAGATGGACCCACGTCCATGGAACCCCCACTACATGAGGCTGCATGAAAGGTGAGAGATCCTTGATCTCAGCTATGGGTACTATGAGAGTGAGCGCAGTGAGTTTGCGTTCTACTCGTCTCAAAACTCTCTCAACCTCTCTGGCTGGAGGTCCCCCTATGGCTGCTGGTCCTGCCTCTAGTAGAGGACATCATCGATTCCTCATGAAGTCTGCTTGGCACACTGGTCCCACATCTGTACATAACAGATACACAAAGAGTCAGTACTTTATACACATATAAAAATGATATATATAAAAACAATTAAAAATTTTATAACATTAAAAAAAAGTGTTACTTATCTCTCCTCGCTCTTCTCTGGGAGGCATGGGCATGTCTGGATCCCTGGAAAAGTTGATCCCGACATAGGATTAGTCCTCGATTGCTGGAATATGCCATGAGCACCAATCGAAGAACTTGTTATCAAAGGTCTCTATGGTCCTCCCTCCCCCCTATCATGGAAGCAATGCTGCCCATCTGCATACTGTTGGGAAGGAGGCCACATGCCCCCGTACCATCTCTCTGGGACTGAGACTACGAACCCTCTCGAAGAAGAAGGAACATAAGATCGTACCGAACCCAAAGTTCTTGTTGGTACGTTATCGACACTCTGTCAATTGTCTCTTCATGCACATAAGAATGGTCGTGCTCCAGTCAAAGATATGTGCCTCCTGAAACTGAATGACATAGTGCATGTGTTCCTGAGAGGCCTGATGTAGGGCTGCGGATCTAGTAATCTGCCCAATCAGTAATAAGATCACTCGTAGAGTCAAACAAGAGATCTTATGGATCGACACTTGAGAACCTACCTTCTCAGTGCTAGCCTCGCAATACATCTAGATGTAATCCTCAATGTTGAAAGGCCCAGGGGGAAATGCCCTCAAATTGACTGGTTCCCGTCTCCTTGAGAGGCCAATCAGGAAGTAAATGTCCTCAGTCGTTGGAGTCAATGACTGACCCTCTAACATGAATTCCTTTGCATTCGGGTGCCAATAATCAACGAGGGTGTTGAGTAATCTGGGTTGTTCCCTCATGAAAGGACACTTGAAGAAATTCCATAGCCCACACTGTTTTATTGTGGCGATGGATGTAGGGTCCTCTTAGACGAAAATTTCTATTTCCTCATTCTCCCTCTCCCTCCAGTGGACATACATCCCGTTCCATGGAAAAATGGAGGAAGTTAGCTCTTGCATCTTTTATTTTTTCCAAGCTCCCAGAGGTGTACGCGAGCTGTATTGGCCACAATCGCGTATGTACGCGGGCATATTTTTTTCTTCCTGAGTACATATGCGGGCTGTCTTTGGACATCCTGCGTACATGCAAGGATGCTCTTTTTAGGAGAGCGCACCCCCTCAAAAACCAAAATAAATGAAAAAATGAAATATTGAAATGCAAGAGGGATGATTTTGTACTTACTTGGTCCAAGTAGAAGTTCGTTTCGTCCACTGAAGCTCCTAGAATTTTTTTTTCTAGCAAAGGGGTTTTTTGTCCTTTAGGTTAATTTTCAAATTGCAATGGTAAAAATGAGTTGACAACTTCTATTTATAGACTTTTTTGGCCCTTTTTGCTGCTTTTTGAGCCCCTTCGTCATTTTTCCTGGCTTAGTGATCACTTGATTCCAATTCTGAGTTTCTCATTGGACATTTCAATACTCTTTTCCTTTTGGTTTGGTAACTTTTTTGGAGATGGGTCACTTTTTGGTATCCTTTGGTAAAAGTCATTTTTTCCAACTTTTTGCATATGTTAGGATTTTGTCTTGTTGACAGGCAAATTTGACATGCCATCAATTGAAAGGATAGATCCAGACATGGGTTGTATAATTAACCCAAGCCGTTTGGTGTAATCTATTTTGACAGGTTTAATGGCTCCGTTAGCCAACTAAAGTCCTAAAACAAAGAAAAGAAATAAACTACTTAATGCTAAAACTATAATAATATATATACTTTAATCTAATTATTTACAATTTTATTAAACAGAAAGGTAAATATGAACATGTCATTTATGAACAAAATAATTACAGGTTGCAAGTTTTAGTGAAAGCCTTGCAAAATCAATGTTTTGTAATCGTTCTCAAAAGTAGATAAAGAAAACACATATTTTTGTATTTTCTGTTTTGTATTCACATATCTAATAATCATAAATAAAACATGATTTGAAACAAATATAGAGTGATGGTCAGAGCCGATTAATTTTTTTTTTTCCTGTTTCACTAATAAATAAAATAACGAAAATTAGAAGCAAATAAAGCTAACCTGTTACTAGTTTCTTAATGTGTCTATGCCTCTGTACGATCCAAAACTCCAGCTGTCTCACATGTGAAAGAAATCTGCAACATGATCGTTCTGATGTCTCCTGAATAAATTCAAGGTATCTATTGATAGCTAGGATATAAGGACATAATAGTAGACACGTATGATCCAGTGGTCTTATAATTATGAATGGTTACAGTAAAAAAAAATCTTTATGTGAAGCATTCATTTTATCCATCAATTTAACATCAGGCATAAATCATGATATTATAATTGACATAACAATCAAATTCATAAAATATGGAAAAAAAAAGTTATAGACAAGATTTTAAAACATTCAATGAAATGGAATATCATATGCTAAAGAGGCAAAAGCTGCGTAACATATCAATATTTCATAATAAAAAGGCAAAACATAGATGGAACAATTTTCACACTGGTCTAAAGCCAAATGCGGATCAGTTGTCCATATAGTTCTGAAAGTCACATGCCTATAATATGTACCAGCCAAGATGATTGATGCTTACAAAATGAACAGTATTTAAAGTGACTTGAGATCACATTCTCCTATCTCATAGGATAGAATAGGATCTCATAAAATAAAAAATATTACAAAAATAGTGGGCTAGGAGCCACTTATAACATAGTCCGTTTTAATCAAAGACTGATCAAAGTGTTTACAAAACAAACAGAAAAGAAACTACTAATCATTTAGATGCATAATCGAATATGTTTCCTCCAGATGATCAACAACAAGATCTACTATTTCGTGAAAAACAAAACAAATTTAATAAGTTAGAAAATTACCCATAACTAATTTCTAATTTTTATTTAAAAAGAGACTTGGCTATAGAATCGAAGATTTTGTAGCCAATATTAGTTTAGCAAACAAAATCAAATTCCAAACCGATTTATTTCAAAATAGATAACATGAATAAAACAAGAGAAAAAATTGTTTTACCATTTTAAAAATTGACTAAAGATGGGTCGGGTAGTTAAGAATTTACTATCACCTTGACACTTGTTTCATTTTTGATTACTGTGTTCCCTGATCTCTTGATGAGTTTAGCTTTCCCCTTTGCGTGCACCTTGAGGTCGATATTTTCTTGTCTCAATGATTCATTCTGAGCAGTAAGAGTTTTAATTTGGGCCTGAAGAATAGGTATGTCGGTGTAATACTGCTCGATCCAATGGAAACAAACATCACATTGTACAGGAGGAATGACAGGTTGATGAAGTGCACAGTAAAACATGGATGTATCAACCTTACCTGCTATTTTCCTTTGATCATGACTAATACTAGAGAACCCCTCCTTACCTTTGAGGCACGGTGGAAAATTTGTCACAAAGTCATAAGGTTAGTAGGAACAATAACTTTCTTCTTGTAACCTTTACAATCCGGATCTTCCAAAACTAGAAAATATTCTATCTCAGGATCCGAGACCTCATCAACCTCGATTGAACCGATCGAGATTAGATGAACGTCGTTTTAGTTCCTTAATTTCCTTGAAATTAGACGAGCCGCCTTATTGTTCTTGAACCCTAAGTCTGTGAATTTCTTTTTTGTTGCTTTACAAGGTTTCTCGACATCCAGATTCACAATAACGTTCGAGCTAGCATCAATCTTTGGCACAAGAGGGTCAATTACCCCCAATTCAATAGTCTCTTTCTCAATAAATTCTACAGATGAAGGCTTACTTGGCATCGCTGTGTCTAGAGGGTTTCTATTAAGAGAGTTTGGTCCATTGTTTGAAATAGCAAGCTGGTTTTCAATCAGTGGCTCGTCTAAGTGAGGGTTTACTGTAGGAACAGTCTGACCAAAACCATTCCTTATCAAAAAATTATCCCAATAGTAGCCCACGGTCGACGAGTGATGAATCAATAGAATCTTAATCAATCTGTGATGGAACAGACTTGAATCAACACTTTGTCTCTTATATCTTTTGGACATTTTATAGAGACTTCTCAACAAATAAAATGGCACGTCTAATTCAAAATCAATGAAATGCATGATGAGTAAGTGGATGTGGTAGAGGAAGACCAATCTGTATCTCCCTTCATAGGTCAATTTTTTTTTAAGAATCAACAACAAGCTATGCCACCTAGGTTTAACCAGGGAGATGGAAATACCTTTTTCTCAACAGTTGATTTTTCGGGACGTCATAAACAGAATCCACGTTACTCCTTCAATTCGGGCGTTTTTGAACCATTTCTCACCTGTCGATGGAAGCCCTATTTCTTCACTTACAAACCCCTTGTTTAACTCTAATTGTGTGTCCCCAATTTTTTCTCTGCAACCATCAAAGATCTGCGTGATAGCCTGTGCCACCTAAAGGTTATAGCCTTCAAATATTTTAAGGAAAACATCCCAGCCTTGTCTTTTTACGTCCTCAATCACATCGTTGTGAGAGAGTAAATCCTGGCACCCATTCGACTCCAAGCAAACGATGGGAGCCATGACAAATGCAACCAGAATGTAACATGGATAACTCAGGATAGTTTTAGGTTTGAATGGTAGGAGCAACAGGAACAAATCCGAATGGATAGTGGATAAACGACCATAACAAATCCTGTGTGTTATCATAGCACAAATGGTGGGAGTAAACACCAAGGTTTTGATCGTAAATGCTTTACCATTCCTTGTAATGAGAGCCATACATACAGAGTACCAAAACCTTATGTATGTAATTAATGGCCCATTAATACATTAAGACAACAAGGTGAGGCAAGGACATGAGTACAACAGGTGTGCACTTATTTGTATGGCTATTGGTATGACTATTGAATTCACAAGAGGTTTATCAAATATATCAAAGGCTCTTCATAAATCGAACACAAACTATCAAACCATATTAAAACCCAAAGGATCGAAAATAGGTCATTCAAACATTAGATTTGGATTTCATATAAGTATGGTGATATTTTAAAAGGATGCATTCTAAGGCATATAAATTATAACACCAAGCTAAATTTTATGTTTGATTCATGCTTTCAGTCATGAATCAAACATAAAAAAAAATGGAAGCGCAACAATAAAAATTAATGAAGATACATGCTAATCGAGTAATCATCTCAAAATTTTAAAAAATGTTCACAAGATTAAGGTGGTGGCGGCTATAGAAAAATGTAGTTTCTTCATGTTAAATATCAAACATGTGGGGTTGCCAACAATGGCGACATACTGGACGAAGCAGTTATCTCTGCATCACCAGAAAATTCATGTTAGGATAGATCAGAAAGAATGAAAATTTAAAACACAGTCGACAACAAGTCAAGCATTTCGATAAAAACTCAGAAAATCACATAGTCTAGAGTGAGATGTGTTTTTATCCAAGTGGAATATGGTTTCAAGTTTTGATTACGAGTGAGATGACGTTTAGGAAACTGACTCCAATACTGTTGACAGGGCCGCTACTGCCAACAGATGTCCATAGGCTCGGTAGGGATTTCATTTAACCCACTCTAACACCTCTACCCTATCCAAGGATTATCCATTCAAGATGAAGGGCATATTTATGATCAATTCCAAAAGTCATACCTGATAATTTTCTTAAACCTGACATTGCTTCGCTACCAGCAAGCCTGTTCAGTACCTCGACGAAGTTGCCTTGGCATCATGCATGCATTTACCCACTGCCAATAGACCTGTTCAGTATCTCGGCAGGTTTACAGACACTTCCCACACTTTGCAGTGCTTTCAACTCTATATAATTTATTTACAATTTGACATAAACTTTATGATATTCAAGAGAGCGGGGTGATGCTGGAAATTTCAGATTTCGAAAAAATTGATCTTTTCCAATTTAATTTCTCATTTGACGACCTTCATCAAGATCTAAACTCTTAGTTTTATGTTAATAAAAACCTATCGATGACAGGAAGGCATACTTGAGTTGTTTTGTTTAAAAACAGGGACAACATTAAGAGTTTTAATAATGATCATATGTTCTCGTGATTATAAAGAGAAATCAAGAACACTATTTTGAACATAAAATTTCTTCTGCTCATATGAGTTTTAGCAATTTATAGTACTGGTGCTTTAAAATGACATCGACTGTTGCTTTAGTATAAGACTTATGATTTTCCTTCCACAAACGAAATGGTGACATAGATATAATTATTTAGAAAAAAAACAAAAACAAGCAAAATGAAAAGAACCAAAATAAAAAACAGAAAAGAAAATTAAAACAAAACAAAATATGTACAAAGAAGTGAATATGGAATCATCAGGTAAAATATCTTTTAAGAGCATGGCCATTCATTGGGAAAGTGTCTGGCTATCCCTCCAAATTGAGTAGATGAAAAGAGATGGGACCTAATTTTTCTGAAATTGCAAATGGCCCCAACCACAGATTATGGAACTTAGTGTGTTCCCCCTTTCCCTCACGATCTTTGTCCCACTTGAGAACCAAATCTACGACATCGAAATTCCTATATGAAGAAGAATTTGAATCAAACCATCTTTTTACAATTTTCTGGTGCTGATCCAATTTCTTCTTTGCTTGTGCTCTTTCTTCCTTCAGTTTTAACACAACATTAATCTGACTTTAGAGGGAAGGGCATTCCTGCTCTTGAACTTTCTGTGATATTTGCAGAGAATGAAGCAAAACATGTGGTGGGATAATTTATTCTCTTCCGTAGACGAGAAATAAAGGGGAATTACCAACAAAGGCTTTTGGTGTCACCTTGTCAACCCAAAGTGCATTATACAATGCATTGTGCCAATTCTTATGATTCTCTGAAACTATCCTCTTAATGATCTTGATTAAATTTTTGTTTGTTGATTCTGCTAGACCATTTCCTTGAGGGTAGTAGCTGGCATAATATTTTAGTTTAATCCCTTTTTCAAGGGGAAAGACGTTCATATCGAGGGATGAAAAGTAGGAGGTGTTATCAAATACCAAACTTTCGGGAATACCGAATCAGGTGATGATATGAGAGTTGAGGAAATATACTACCTGATTTGTGTTTACCACTTTCGAAGGTGCAACGTCAAACCATCTGGTAAAATAATCCATTGCTGTAATGATATACTTGTGTTGCTGTGAAGAAGGGTTAATTGATCCTATGATGTCAGGACCCCATTGCTGAAAAGGGGAATCTACAGTGACAAGCTGCAAAGGAAATGCTGCCTTTTTCACCCATCCTGCAGCCTTTTGGAAAACTATACATTTACGACACAACGTGTGGGCATCTTTAAACAAAGTGAGCCAATAGTACCCATCTCTTAACACTTTGTGAGCAGTGGTATCTCCACCGAAGTGACCACCGACTTCACCTGCATGAAGTTCAAACAATACTTTCTCTGATTCTTCCTTTTCTAAACAACACATAAGAACATCGTCCTTCATGGTCACTGGATTCTTTGCTACTCTGCTCAATGGTAGGAATATATCCTTCTAATATAAATAATCTTCCATCTGCATCTTCCATAACTAGTAGTTTTGGCCGTTAAATTTCTCGACCCTAAATTTTCCATCTTTCGACATTGCTCCCACTCGAACCATGAACCCTCTTTTCCTGCGAGTTACCTTTCTCTCTAATACCAGTTGTTGGAAAAATAGGACCTCAGAGAAATAAAATAAAACAAATGCGGAAAAAAAACACAGAAGATACACAATACAAGAGAGACACAGATTTACGTGGTTCACCCAGTGTGGGCTACGTCCACCAGAGAAATTGCCAGGTTCTTCCTTTATTATTATCCAACAAATGAAGGGATACAACCTACAAAAAAACCCACTGTAACTTCCTCTTCTTTCTCTCACAGTCTCCTCTCTTAGAATACAATACTCACCATCATACATAGCCGCAATACATTTCCCTCATAAAATAGGGTTTCCTTCTAGGGAAAAAAACCCTAACATAATTTCTAGCATTAGATCTGTGACCTTATAATGAACGGTCCAGATTTACAATGAAATTACAATATACTTTTACAAGGCAATTTTTTTTTTAGGGGCTTCGCCCTTGAACCCCCGCTGGGGGCCCACTTTCCCCCAACCCCCCGGACCCCGTAGAGGGGATAACCCCCCTCTGCACTCCCCCACGTGGAAGAGTGTACATACTTCTGGAGTGTAAATACTTCATGGGGTATAAACACGGCTGAAAGTAAAAGACCTCTGAATCAGGAAGATAATTAGGCTCCACAACCAACAATCTCCCACTTGGAGACTGATCTCAACAACTCCACCGCTGCTGTATATGCTGGACTCTAAACCTTCTTGGACTTGGAAAATTTCTCATCTTCATCTTCATTCTTGAAGACCAACTGAAACTGAGTAGGAACTCGATTTCTCCCTGGTTACTCCCTTTGTTAACATGTCTGCAGGATTCTGGATAGTGTGTATCTTTTCCAACTTCAAATGTCCATATTCCAAGGTGGATCGTATGAAGTGGTACCTCAACTGTAAATTCTTAGTCTTCGAATGAAAGGCTGAGTTCTTTGCAAGATGAATTTCACTCTCACTGTCACAGTACAACCTGCTATTCTCCTGCTTCTTTCCCAATTCCTCCATAAACCTTTGTAACCAAATCATCTCTTTACTAGCCTTTTTAGCAACAACATACTCTGCCTCTGTTGTTGAAAGTGAAACAACCTTTTGCATTTTCGAAATCCAACTTACTGCTGTTCCACCTATAGTAAAAACATATCCTGTGGTGCTCCTCCTGCTGTCGTTATTACCTGCCATATCTAAATCAACATATCCCTATAGAAAAGTGTATGAATCTCCAAAACATAATGCATGATTAGAAGTACCTCTCAAATACCTGAGAATCCACTTTACTGCCTCCCAATGTTCTTTACCTGGATTGTTCATATACCTACTCACAACTCCCACTGCATGTGCAATATCTGGTCTTGTGCAAAACATTGCATACATCAAGCTTCCAACTGCTAATGAATATGGAACCCTGGACATGTGTTATATATCCTCCTGTGTCTTGGGACACATTTCCTTAGTTAATTTGAATTGGCTGGCCAAAGGTGTACTAACTGGTTTTGCATTCTGCATTCTAAACCTCTCCAACACCTTCTCTGTGTACTCACCTTGAGACAATGTCAGTTTGCGATTTTTCTTGTCTCTTGTTATTCTCATACCAAGGATTTTCTTTGC
>ML784060.1:671137-682771 GCA_009831015.1 Picea engelmannii | reverse complement strand
TCTTATCTGTAAATATGGATATACAACCTTCACTTTCCAACTGCCCTGTTGAAATTAGATTTTTCCTTAAATATGGAACATGTCTTACCTCTTTCAACAACCATTGGTTTCCATTTCATTTCTTTATTTTTACCTTTCCCATTCCAACAATTTTGCATGGTACATCATCACCCAAATGAACCTGTCCAAAATCATCTTGAACATAATCTAGAAATTTTTTCCTATGGGGTGTGGCATGAAATGAAGCCCCTGAATATACTACCCAAGGCTCATAAATATTATCTATAGAAAGAATCAAATCATCTTGTAACACATCACCTGTTACATTTGCTTCCTGATTTCTCTCTTGTTGTCCATCTCTTTGTTTCTTTGGAGCTCTACAGTCTTTCTTCAAATGTCCTTTCTTCCCACAATTACAACACTCTATCTTTCCAAGTTTGTATTTGGATTTGCCCTTCCTAGAATTCTCGCGGTTCCCTAAGCCCTTTCCTCTATCCTTTTGTCTTCCCCTGTTCTCCATGTTCAATGCATTACCTGATGTTTCACCTGTGATTTTCCGTCGCATTTCCTCACTAAGGATAACACCAATAACATCATCAAATTTTAAAGTATTTGAAGTAGAGACAGAGTTACTTACAACCATGACCAAGCCGTTCCAGCTTTTTGGCAATGAGCACAAGATTAGAAGAGCCCTAATCTCATCATCAAAGTCCACTTTTACGAAACTTAGTTGATTAGTAACCGTATTAAATTCATTTAAATGATTTGCAACAAACCCACCTTCTGACATCTTCATATTAAATAATCTCTTCATTAGAAATACCTTATTGGACACCGAGGGTTTTTCATATAGTTTAGCCAATGTTTCCATCAGATCCTTCGTTGTCTTTTCTTTCGAAATATTGAAAGCCACCGACGCTGCCAAGCTCAACCGTATCGTTCCTGGAGCCTTTCTATCAAGAATCTTGCATTCTTCGTCCTTCATGGCTGTCGACTTCTTTTCTACTCTGCTCAATGGTGGGAATAGATCCTTCTGATATAAATAATCTTCCATCTGCATCTTCCATAACTGGTAGTTTTGGCCGTTAAATTTCTCGACCCTAAAATTTCCATCTTCTGACATTGCTGCCACTCGAACCAGGAACCCTCTTTTCCTGTGAGTTACCTTTCGCTCTGATACCAGTTGCTGGAAAAACAAGACCACAGAGCAATAAAATAAAACAAATGCGTAAACAAAACATAGAATATACACAATACAAGAGAGACACAGATTTACATGGTTCACCTAGTGTGGGCTACGTCCACCAGAAAAATTGCCAGGTCCTTCCTTTATTATTATCCAACAAATGAAGGGATACAACCTACAACAAAACCCTTTGTAACTTCCTCTTCTTTCTCTCACAGTCTCCTCTCTCAGAATACAATACTCACCATCATACATAGCCGCAATGCATTTCCCTCATAAAAGAGGTTTGCCTTCTAGGGCAAAAAACCCTAACATAATTTCTACCGTTAGATCTGTGACCTTATAATGAACGGTCCAGATTTACAATGAAATTACAATATACTTTTACAAGACAATTTTTCCTTCGGGGGTTTTCCCCCTGAACCCCCTCTTGCCCCTAAGCCCCCCAACCAGGGGGATAGCCCCCCTAGACCCCACAGAGGGGGTACCCCCCCTCTGCACTCCCCCATGGAAGAGTGTACATGCTTCTGGGGTGTAAATACTGCATGGGGTATAAACACGGCTAAAAGTAAAAGACCTCTGAATCAGGAAGATAATCAGGCTCCACAACCAACACTATTCTCCCCCCTTTTGATCAGAGTGAGTTTCTTGATATTTATTCCTTCTAGAGCGTTATTCTTCCATTTGATGAAGAAATATTGGAAGCCATGGTCAAGGTTAATGAGCATAGTTCCCATTCTATGTCAATCTCACTAAAAAAAGAATGTCAATCTCGTTAAAAAAATGAAACAAACCCCCCTCGAATTGAGTTGAGTCTTCTACTAGATATAGTAATCGAACCTTCATTTACTCTGCCTATGTCAATTGATCCTCTTCCTTCATCTCTCTATGGTGAACTTATTCCTCTTAGGAACCAAGAGTATAATCGAGTACAAAAGAAGAGTCTGTGGATGAAACGAAGCTTGGGGGGCATGTCTCCAGCCTATGGACATCATGTTGGAGTGAAGCCACTAGCTTATACCGATCATTCTGGGGGAAAAGTACCAATCTCTGAACATCATGTTGGGAAGAAAACCCGCTAATGGGTATCACTCGAGCACAGTTTCAATCTCACATAAAAATGAAACAAATACCAAGGATAGTTTTTCTCTGTTTCAAGCTTCTGTAAAATTGAAACCTACCCTAAGCATAGTTTATTTTCTAGTTTCAAGCTCGTGTAAAAATGAAACCAACCCTGAACACAATTTCAGTCTCTATTTCAATATTGTGTAAAAATGAAACCAATACCAAGCATAGTTCATTCTATGTTTCAATATCATTTAAAAATCAAGTAGACTCTCCAAGCATATTTCCATTCTCTATTGCAAGCTCGTTAAAAAATGAAATAGGTAACCATGAGCTTAGACTTTGTTCTTTCTCGTGCTTGTAAATACATGAGAATAATTTACTAAGTACAATTTTATGACTTTTTCGAGATCGTAAATACTATACAAAAAAGGAACTCTTTGGAGTCTCCTTTAAGCTCTTTTCAGACTCTCTAAACATGAAAAGATTGTCGAGTGAGATTGTTTCTTTTCACACTTGTTAAAAGGATTTTAAAGAGAATCTATTCAGTGTAGGTTTAACCATTTTCAGACTGCATGGACTAATTATGA
Source organism: Picea engelmannii (assembly GCA_009831015.1). Classification (NCBI taxonomy): domain Eukaryota; kingdom Viridiplantae; phylum Streptophyta; class Pinopsida; order Pinales; family Pinaceae; genus Picea; species Picea engelmannii. Next base: position 679,930 of record ML784060.1, on the reverse strand, counting down.
AAAAATAATACTCTAGTCAACCTTGGCTAGAAGAGTTCTCCCTTGTATTCTTTTATCCTTTTTCGGGCTCGAGAGACTAAATTTATGAAAAAGAATACCCTTGGAGTCTTATTCATATTTTTAGACTCTCTAAACATGAAATGAAAAATGAGTATTTACTTTCTTGGGCTTGTTAAATCCTTAAGATTGTATATGGAGTTTTCTTTTGTATATTTATAGACTCAAATATTGAAAAGATCGTCAAACACCATTCTCTTCCCTGGGCTCTAGAATTAAATCCATGGGTGAGAATATCGAGCATACTTTATTTTCTTTCACACTTGTTTAAACATGAAAGAAGCAAAAAGAGTGGGGATTTTTTTTCTATCTAGTCATCTTCACAAATGGTAGTCATCCATCGAGTTTCCCTTAAACAATGAACCTATTTTGCATCCATGTACAACAATTGGGTTATCCATTGTCTCTCAATCATCACCATATCCACGAGTTCTCAAAATATGTCGATTGGTTACTCTTCCATTCATCCATGGTGAGTGTTTTGGTCATTAGCGAGTCAATTCTTCCAAGTCAAGTCATTTTCTATGTTGTTTTGTTCAAGGGAAGTTAGCTTGTGTCGGCCAATTTAAGTCCTTTAGCCCATTCATCCTATCCATCCATGAGTCAATTGTGCTATACTATTACGCTCTTCACACCATCTACCATTACATGTTTCATGTCAATTGATGGTGGATACATCAAGGCCCTCTTTCAACGGATTTCATCCCGTCGACTCCATATCATTATCCAGGTTTGAAATCTAGAAAATAGTTAGTACCCTAGGACTTACAGACATCAGTAGTAGGCTTCCTTGAATTTAAACAGTGGGTTTACATCATTGGATCACGTTGAATGAATATACAAGTGTTTGAATTCAAATCATCTATTCATACTTGTTATATTTTACTAGGTATCTCGGGGTTCATCTTCATCATTGGTGGATTCCCTCGTGTCTGGTAATGGTCTACATCAATGACCGATAATCATACAATTTCTACCATGCTCGACCTCAATTCACTGATTCGCATGTTGTAGATTCATACCTTTGGGATTTGGGATGAAGACCTTGAGTTGGGACCATTCATTCCTTGATCGTATTCCCTCCCAAGCTGTGATGGATTTATTCATGATCACTTTAGAGATCACTCAAGCATCCAGTCCTCTCAATGATTTGTATACCGTGACATATATCCAATTTTGTATTTGGTTGTAGCTATGCCTTCACTTGTGAATTGGATCCACAGTGTATTTTTTCATGGCCATTATCTAGTTACTTGCATCATGCATGGATCCACAATGTATTCTTTGGAGGCTATGCTTAGTTTTTGTTATTGAGCATGGGTATGCCCACCTCAGGGATGTTCTTATTATGCAGGATTGATCATGGTTTCTTCCTAGGTTCCTTCGCCCAAAGATTTGTGATTTTGTTCATAAAGTATTTCAAACATTAGAAACCTCTTCTGACCTCACACTTTAGGGGGCATCTATTATAGAATTATTTACCACTTGATCACTTGATGGGAATCATCTATGAGTTAGCAGTTTGAACCACTGAATTATACCACTTTTCCCCTGATTTTGGAGTACCTTTTTGCCTGGTCAGTGGTTTCCCTTTTACATCCTATGAAAAAAAGTGTTGGTCACCCCCTGTCCTCTTGCAAAGGGCGACCAGTCGCACCTTGCAAGAATGTAGGGCATGACTGGGTCTGTTACTCTCTATTTAATATTGGTTTCGTGAGATGAGATTAAACCCACAGATTCTTCATGGTTCGACCTCGAGAATATTTTCATCTTGGGCATGGAGATATTATCCAAACTACCCTTTGATATTATCTCTACTATCCTATAAATAATGGGGGTCTCTCATGGGAAAGGGGGAGGAGAAAGGAGAACACAAACTTATTATGGTAGTTTGATTACAGAGCTTGGGCGAGAAACTTGGGAAAGGACTGCATCAACTTCCTTGATTGTAAGTTGTAAACCATTTTTCCATTAATAGAATATGTACAAGATGTTTCCCTCTACTTGGATGTTTATGTAATTTTTATATTTCCTTGTGGAGAATTAATGTTTTCATGTGTTATGATCCATTATTATATCTATCACTAATTGATACATGATTAGTTTGATCTTGTGAAAGGTTTTTGTGTCTCTATGTGTGCATTTATAAGCTGGTAAGAGAAAAGGGAATATTCATGGAAGCTAGCAGCTAAGGAGGGTGCAGGAATAACCGTCATATCACCGGGTAAGCCTTCCATTCCCTCAACTTGTAGATCATTTTTTTGTATGAATTAGATCTAGGAAAATATGTTGTTTACATTTTTCTTATGTCTTAGGTCTTGGAAGAGCCTAAGGGAGGTAACTTCTGTAGGGTTCATTTACGCTACAATAGTGACAATTATACTCATTAGTGTCTACTCATGCCTTTGCGACCTTTTATCCCTATCTTGCATTTTTCAATTAAGGATTTTCCACATTTCAATGACTAAAAATCCTTTGATGTTGTAACCAAAGGTATTCTTGGCTCAACCTATATTTTTCAGTGTCTTGTGTGATGCAGTGAGATAGGTAATTTCTAATTTCTTGTTTAATTTTGTAGAATTGGTATTGTTACAAATAATTTTATCAATATTTTGGTCTACTTAGGGGTTACCATAGGCATCATGTAAACTTGTAATTTTAAGGGACTCTCAGGTAATTGTTCAAAAACTTCAACAAGTTTACATTGGTTGGGTTATGGTAAGAGTCATACTCATTAGTGTCTACTCATGCCTTTGTGACATATTATCCCTATATTATATTTTTCAATTAACTATTTTCCACATTCCAATGACTAAGAATTCTATTATTGATAGTTTGGTAGATAAGGGACTAGAGTTGTCATGGGGAAACAACAAAAGTGAGTATTTGGTTGTTTGTATTCCTTCACCCTATTTTTTTCAAATTTTTGAGGTGGGTGAGGATGGTAATCAAGTTAAATCTATTTTAGATGGTGGAGTTCCAAATACCTTTACTTTGGGCAATGCACTGTAAGAGAATTGTGTTCCTTCATTTACCAACCAACCATAGTTAGATTCTTCTTTACTATATGGTAACACTTGTTTTATATTATTCATATCAATATTTATTAATATTTATTGATGTGAAAACCTCGAAAGGAGGTTCATAAGCATATTTAATATCACGAGAGTTTATTTTCAAAGGTCTATAGACACCTAAGGCTAATATACTATGATATAATTTCATTGTAACTAATAAATATCATTAGCTCTTTTTAAAATACTTAGAATATAACATAAAAAAAACCAATTACCAATTTGATTATTTGATTTATAGGAAATGTTACAATTTGGCTTCAATTCCAGAGTGTGCATATGTTCAAAATTTCATTATTATTGCAACTTAGAGGTAATTGAAATAAAAAGCTAATAATAACTGAAAGAAAGAGCCAAGGGCATAAAAAATAAGGGGCGACCAAAAAAAAAAGGTACATCACACTTATAAATCTAAATAAGGTAGGAATTAGATTTAGAAATAACAATAGTTGGCAAGTTTGGAGTTCCCCATTGGAGGGTGAATAAAAGTTATCTTTAATGGTACCTTGAAGGGAAATCTAGGTTTGGTTGGGGTTTATGGGGTCTTTAAGAATCAATAAGGGAACATTTTTGTAATTCCACAACTTAGGAAAGAGGACAAATGACTAAGGATAAGTGAAATCCCCACCAATGGGTATCAATAAATCCCTAATGTGGAGAAAATCACTTATGAAGGTGAACTCAAAGTTGTCATAGATCATCTTTAAATAAAATTAAAAATATCGATGGTAAATGTCTAACCAACATTATTGGATTAGGTAGGGAAAATGTTGCTTTAAATTGTGCAAGTTTGGACACATTAAGAGGTAAACCAATCAAGTAGTAGATTATCTCACAAACAAGGAAATACCAATCAAAATAAGTCAAACCATATTACTAGAAAATCACTTAGTTGAAAAACATAGTTGAGGGAAATGCTTTGGAAAGAAGGGGGTATGGTCATTATTGATCCCCTTGTGCTTGATGATTCATTAATCCTTCATGTTAAGGTTTTTGTGATTCATTCTTTTTCTAAGGGAATATATTTGGATTCAAATCCCTTACACGAAAAAATGGTATAGTCGAGTTGACATGTCAATCATCCCCCTTGACAAAGTAAATGCAGATATACATTCATAATCATAGGGAGGAATAAATATTACAACCTTTATACTTTAAATTCACCCTTTAGATAAAATTTCCCATTAAGAATGGAAAAATCATACAAGGATGGGAGGAGATCCCTCTTGCACTATAAATCTTCAAAATTTGTAGGGATGGAGTAAGGGTTGGATTTGTAGTTGATTGTGGTGCTTATTCTCTTGGTTGTGCAACATGTTGATTACCTCTTACATTCAAAAGTACCAATGAAACCAATGAATAAAAGGAAGTTTTCTGTTGAACAAGATGATGAATTTTAAAGCTAGAAACATACCTCATTTTTTTCACCATTCCCACTCCTCAAAACAAAGAATCTTATTGTTGTAGAAAAATGTAGAGGATATTATGTCGATGAAGATTATTTGCATGCACAAATGATTTCCCACCCATTTCCAAGCCACCCAAAGGAGAATGTTTATGTTTATCTGATTGAAAGATAAGACTTAAGTTTTGGGTAATATGAGAGTTAATGAAGTTGCAAATGTTCAATTTTATCGAAAGAGAGATACTAAAGGTTTAACAAGCTAAAAAAACCAATCTATATTTGGCAATGAAACTTCTTAATGATAGATTGCAATAGTGATTCATTAGCATGTGTTACGAGGAAAATCTCTCTATGGCATGGGGTAAACCACAACAGATGGAATGACACGCAAAAATCAACTCTAATCCCAATTATTCTATATAAATGAAATGCTAACAAGACAAGGCCAAGAGCCTACCTCGTTTGGACGTTCGATGAAGACCATCGTTGAGCATGCAACTCAAAGTTTTAGACCTACAACTTGTCCTCAATAAACAAGAGACACAAGAATAGGGTGATAATATATAATGTTAGCATATAGATTAGCATAATCCATTACCATACATGAAAAATATGCCCATGGAATAATAATTCAAATATTTGCAAGATACTAATTGGACGAGAAAATAATATTTCTATTAAAATAATCAATAGAAGTACATAGGTGACAAACTTATGTAACAACACATATCGGAACTGAGAAACTAAGTCCCTCCAGTTGGGCCTCCACCACTTCAATCCTACACCAAAGGCAAGCTCATATAAAGGAGTCAATGAGGTTATCCATCACAAAGAAGGAAGAGCTTGGGGGTTGAACAAGGAGTTCAGATTCTCAAGGACAAAGTGATGCATACTTGATATGAAGTGAAATTTCTCCAGAGTGTATTTGTTCTCAAATTTGAATCGTTCAATCTCCTCAAGGCTTGGATATGGCTCAATTTATAGCCTTCAAATAGAACTGAAGGGACAAGTCAGAGCGTTTCTAGTATATGGAAGGTCAAGGATCATGGATCTTGTTACATGGTATGGAAACTCGACATAATTTTTAATTTTGAGCACCAAACCCAATGTATGCAGGATGTAGTGGAGAAACCTACGTATACATTTGTTGTATAACTAATAGGGTGCATATATGTGGAAAAATATTCTTTTTTTGTCTATGGAAGGTACACAATGGGACTTCAAGTCTGCATAGGGAAATGGAAATTCCATCCAAGCAAGTTTCATGGGGTGAGGAAAAATTTTCTGTAATAGATGCCCCCTAATGTGTGAGGTCAGAGGAGTATCTGTGACGACCGAAATACATTATAATTTCCAGAAGTGGAGTAATGGAGACTCAACTGGAAGTACTAGTTAATCATGAGAACATTACAATCCGTAATGATTTTGTACACATGGCTGCCAATATGAATTACACTACATATCCATGTGGAAATATATCAAACAACTATTCATGGCTGTTGGTCACTATAATTGCTTAATTAATTTTAAACAACCAAGTGAAACATAAATTATCAACCCAGGGAAGTCTTTTATTTCAAAGATAACCACGCACAATATATGCTCAATTCCAAAAGCAGCTTAGTGTTGTAGTAAAGAAACTAATACTAATCTCTCTTGTTCAAATAAACTGAAGTTCTGTATTAAATCACAAGAAAGTAACTTTCCTATTGCAAACCTTTAGAGATCAATTTAAGAATCCTGGATTACATTTGAATTAATACTTGCAATGGGAAAGAACAACTATTCTGCAATCAGAGAACAGGACCCTTACTCTCAACAGAGACTTCAGCATTAACACTCTTCCATGAAAGCAACAATGCAGAAAACAATTAACTCTATCTAACAGAAAACAAAGCCACCGAGTTCCTTTCTTTCTAAGCAGGAGCCTTGAGCCTTACTTCTGTCTTAGCACACTTGTGAGGTTGAGGGTTGCAGAGAATAGAGTAGTCTGATCCCTTCCTTTCTGAGCAGGGATCACTAACCCAGTTTTTGGCTAGCATTAATGAAAGTCTACAGAGAACATGATATTTTGGTTCTTTCCTTTCTGAGTAGGAACCCTTAACCCGATCCCTAGTTAACACACTTGCAGAGGTAAAGGAAATCTACAGAAGACAAGGTGTTGTGATTCCTTCCTGTCTGAGTAGGAACACTTTAACCAAATCTCTGGCTAGCACACTTGCTGAAGGGAGTGGAATCTACAGAGGACAAGGTGTTGTGATTCCTTCCTGTCTGAGTAGGAACCCTTTAACCAAATCTCTAACTAGCACACTTACTGAGGTAAATGAAATCTACAGAAGTCGAGGTAATTGGATTCCTTCCTGTCTGAGCAGGAACCTTTTAACCGAACCCCTGGCTAGCACACTTGCAGCAGTAAACGAATCCTACAGAGGGTATGATGTTCTGGTTCCTTTCTGTCTGAGTAGGAACCTTTAATCAAATCTCTGCTAGTATAGAATCACCACACAAGATTGCTGATAAAAAGAATTACAAATTCCATTCAATAAACTAAGACAGAGTCAGTAGTGTTTCAGCAAAGTGAAATTCATTAAAACAATGTTTCAGCAAACGACATTTAAACAAATCATGAACATAAATTATACTAACACACTTCTAACTAATGGGTGAATCTTGTGATGAAGGTGGGCCCTCCCTTCTCACAAGATTCCCCTGAAACGGGAAAGCTTAGAGACGAATAATCAAAGCAGTCTTATATTCATCTGTCGAAATATCACATTACAAATTGGAAGAATAGAACACGTCCCGCTTCTCTGGAGTTGCTTCAATATCAAAACTTGGATGCCTCGAATGGTGATTTCCTCTGATTTAAAGAGGAAATCCCTTCGATACAATCATTACAATGCATATCTCAATCCTATCCTAGATCGGATCCTTTTTTCTAAATCAGCATAGGAGTCCTGGTTTCACACAACCGAATGCTATTACAGGAACTGAATAAGATATTGCTGTTACGGCTGGTGTAACAACTTCTTCTTTGTTGTGGATGCTGTTTCAGCATCGCAATTCACGGGCTGTTTCAGCCACGTGAATTGCGTTCTGACTGTTGACCGCTGACTGTGTCGGCTTCCTGTTTCAGCATCGTCGGTTCTGGCGGTTTCTCTGTGTTTCAGCATCTGCAACTCTGGACTGTGTGCTAGCTCTGTGTTTCAGCATCTTGCGACCTCAGACTGTATAGCAGCTCTGTGTTTCAGCATCAGTTCTGTGTTTCAGCAACAGGCCTTGAATGCAAACCTGCAGCTTTGGACACTTATGCATTTCTAATCAATGGTTAAGTATGAGAATGATGTAAAATATTATGCAAAACAGATTAAACATATAGTAATGAGAAGGGACGTTGTATACCTTTGAGATGATCAGATAAAGTGATAGTATGAGTCTAAATGTGGGTGATCAAGAGTATAATGGTGGCAAAAAGTATAGGCAAAAAGGTGCATTGTGTGGTCCTAACAATGGCCATGAATAGGAAATACAAAGAAGACATACACCATAGGCTATCATATTCATGAAGAAGACACAGTGGAATCCAGTCTCAAATCAATATGAATATATCTTTATACAATGGAGTACAATCTGATCTCCCATGATCACTGAAGTCATATAGGTATTGGTCCAATGAAATACGTCAACAGATTAGGAATGCTGCTACTATAAGCTAGAGTTTTAAGAACCAAAGACTGAATAAAAAATCACCACAATAGATATAGAAGAGCAATATGAAAAATCTCCTTTATTACCATCAAACCCTTGAGGTAGGGCAACACCATACAATGGATCCTATTATGGAAGGGATCCTCTCCTGTTCACTTGCCTCTTTGAGGGGGCATCCTCCTATTGAGCTACCGCTCCAAATACAATAATTCTCTTAATGTCTTATTACATTGCTTGAACCCCTTTATATAGTGCTATCATCTGCTAAGAACATTCTAGAGGAGGAATCTTCTAGAAGTAGAACCTTCTAAGAAACCCTCTTACTTTAATTATATCTAATTACCCATTTATTATATCTAACTATCATAGTGGGCCTTATTTAATAATATAGTGGACCTAGTCCACGTTACATTGAATGACCTCCACTATTATCACTATGGGTCCTCTGAGCCCCCCCACTACCTCTCTAGCTACCTTACATTCCATCCCCCTTATGAAAGCGTTGTCCTCAACGCTTGATGTACAACCATATACCAGGGTCCCATGGAT
>ML784060.1:635884-671087 GCA_009831015.1 Picea engelmannii | reverse complement strand
GCCCGGGTCCCATGTCCAAGTGCTCATGTGAACTCCCCGTGGAAGATTTTGGAACCTAATAACCAACTCCAAATGATGCTCCAAAGACTGACACCTATCATGTGGATCCAAATAAGAAGATCCATCCACATAGTGGAAAAGGGCCATAGCAGAATCTGGAATGAATAATACCACTGTAGAGTATGTAGACTGAACGTTGGCAACTAGCTCCTGATGTGGGACATTGATGTTCTCTACAGAAGGTGGAGTAGAGTCATCAAATAAAATATAAAAGTGGTTGTCATCCCATAAATGACAACTATCCATATACCAATCATCACAATCTTCCTCAAAATCATACCAAGCATATATTTCTTGATTATATTCATCTCTAAGGCCCTTCATAAGAAATCTCTCCTGCATGTTATTCAATGAATCTTGAATACTACGAAAACTATCATTGAGGCCATCTGTGAGGCTGTCTGTGAGACTGTTTGTGAGACCATGTACAAATGCATCCAATCTGTCATCCAATGTTTGAAACAATTGGACTTTGAATGATTCAAGAATTTCTTTCAGGTTTTGAGAAGAAATATCCATCTGAGCATCCTATGAACTCACCCAATAAGTTACGACAGAAAATCGCGGTTTTTTCTAGAAAAACCCTAAAAAACTGTTGAAGTTAAAATGCTCATAACTTCACTTCCCGAACTCTGTTTTGGCTGATTTGTTTTTTGAAATTGGGTGAAATTGTGAGAGGAACTCAGATCTGTAATTTATTTGGGCAAATTCGGCCTTTAGATGCTACAAAAATAAAAAATTTCTCGCCGCTGTCCGCGGAAAAAATCCTGAAAATTTGCAGATATTAAAACTTCAATATCTTGGCTTCCCGGACTCTGTTTCAGACGATTTTTTTTTTCAAATTGGGTGTTTTTCTGATAGGAAATCAGATATACAACCCTTTTCTACAAATTTTGCATAGAAATATACTGAAAACTTCAAGAATGTAGAGGCCTTTTTTTTTCTGCTCCGAAAAAAAAATCTGCAAAAATAAAAAATATTTTCCCACAATGTCTGCCCAAGGAAAGTGCTCTGATACCACTTGTTAAGAACCAAAGACTGAATAAAAAATCACCACAATAGATATAGAAGAACAATATGCAAAATCTCCTTTATTACCATCAAACCCTTAAGGTAGGGCAACACCATATAATGGATCCTATTATGGAAGGGATCCTCTCCTGTTCACTTGCCTCTTTGAGGGGGCATCCTCCTATTGATCTACCGCTCCAAATAAAATAATTCTCTTCATATCTTATTATATTTCTTGAACCCCTTTATATAGTGCTATCATCTCTTAAGAACATTCTAGAGGAGGAATCTTCTAGAAGTAGAACCTTCTAAGAAACCCTCTTACTTTAATTATATCTAATTACCCATTTATTATATTTAACTACCATAGTGGGCCTTATTTAATAATACAGTGGACCTAGTCCACCTTACATTGAATGACTTCCACTATTATCACTATGGGCCCTTTGGGCCCCCCCACTACCTCTCTAGCTACCTTACATTACAAAATATCACAATAGATCCAAAGATATCTAAATACAATCACCACACAAGATCTATGAAACCATATAGAAAACCACAACTTTATTATAGAAACCCTTGAGGTAGGGAAACACCATACAATGGATCCTATTATGGAAGGGATCCTCTCCTGTTCACTTGCCTCTTTGAGGGGGCATCCTCCTATTGAACTACTGCTCCAAATACAATAATTCTCTTCATGTCTTATTACATTGCTTGAACCCCTTTATATAGTGCTATCATCTCCTAAGAACATTCTAGAGGAGGAATCTTCTAGAAGTAGAACCTTCTAAGAAACCCTCTTACTTTAATTATATCTTATTACCCATTTATTATATCTAACTACCATAGTGGGCCTTATTTAATAATATAGTGGACCTAGTCCACCTTACATTGAATGACTTCCACTATTATCACTATGGGCTCTCTGGGCCCCCCCACTACCTCTCTAGCTACCTTACATAGAGGTATTCTACACTATCTGCCAAAGGTGCAAGTCTACATCATGTGAATAGAGGAGTTGAGGTCAAACACGATGAGACTTCATTTGATTAGTGGTCATTCAGTTATACCGTTAAAAAATGCGAGACAACCTACTGATAATGAATGTAGGTATCAAGGCACCGAGTACATTCTACAAGTGTGAATAAGGGTGTTGAGGTCGAACACTTGAAGAATCCATCGATCATGAGACAATGATGTATTCCCAACTATCGATGGCAGGAGAACCTGCCACTAAGACTGCAAGCCTATAGGTACTCATAGGACTCTAGGTCACATTTCTAGAATAGATGACCTGAATTCGATTGAAGGAGACCCACTGAAAGGAGAGCATTAGGGAATCTCTCATCATTTAGCACAAGGTACAATGCAATAGCTTTATTATTAGGAGGAGCTCGGATGAATAGGGTGTTCATGAACCAACAACCCTGTGCGTCTCTCGCATGCACCAGATGCAAGTAGTGCAAGAAAAAGACCCCCTGAATAATAACCAATATGAAAGACTACCGAAAAATGCGAGGAAACCACCAATAAGGATAATGAAAGCCAAGACACTACACACATCCCAATGTGTGAATATATTTCTTAACGTCAAACACAAAGGAAACCCCCCAATCAATGACCAATGAGGAGATGCCAACTCTTGGGTTCAAGGTTACCTACCCATAATGAAATTAGGACCAGGGTGCATGGTAGGACTAAAAATTCATGTGACTCTGAGATACACTGAGGGTATGGCCGACATGCAAAGTCAATATTTCTAAGAAATGGATGACATAGGCTTATGGACTTCCTTTCAACAAGAGCATGAGACATATGGAAAACTCATGCAATATAGAATTGATGATAAAAATTCATGATGCAAGAGACATCAACAAACTCTCCATAGGGATTGGAAGAATAACCAGTTAGAGGAGTAAACTCTAAGTAATGAGCTTAGCTTCCTAAGGTCATGTTAAACCCAAAATTTGGATGACAGTGGAATCAAAAGTTTGTGCTATGTTCAAAGGTGACATGACTGTTGTCAATACAAGATAATATTCTTTTTCTTCTCGTAGTTTTTTTATTTTTTCATAGGAAAAGAAATGCTATGATACAGGAGAGGAAATGAGTGTCACGAGTAAGAAACTAGCTCCAAACAGTGGAACATACCTATGCTCAATGCAAGGAAGTGCATGCAGGGCATGGACATTCGGGGGGATGTTTCCTCTTAGGGTATAAGGTGTCAAGCTGCAAAGGATATATAAAAGGCTCTGCTTGGCTAGTGATGCAAATTGCCGAGGTAAGAGGCTCATAATGAGGAAGTGAGAACTGGAAATAGGATCAATACTGCAAGTAGGATGTTGGAATGCGATTAAAACTTAACTCCAAAGAATGTCCTTTTTCATAGATTTAGTCCCCTAGGTCCGGAAAAGTATAAAATATTACCTAGGAAAACTCTTCTAGCCAATGGTGACTAGAGTATTCTTTTTTCGTAAGTAGTCTACTTGGTCTGAAAAAGGGTTAAACTTACACCAAATAGACATCCTTTCAAATCCATTTAATGAGTGTGAAAGAGACAAGTTCACTCCACAATCATTTCATTTTTAGAGAGTCAGAAAAGAGCTTAACCAAGACTTGGGGGGGAGTTCCATAGGTAACGGTCAGAACGCTTGTGAGTAAGAATATGGGGTTCGAATGCAAAGTCGTATTGGAACTATAAGAAACTCTTGGTCCTATGGAATAATTTATGCATGGACACCAAATGGCACAAAGGTTCTAACTAGGGCACCCATGTTTGGTAAGACTCTACCACTTAATAACAACACTTCTAGTAGCAGTAGGAAGGTTTTGTGTCACTAATAAATGGGTTCGTACCTAGGGTGTATGGATCACGGTCATAGGATGATGCAAGAGTGAAAAATGGACTGAAAACCTATCCTATATGCTGGTGAAAGAATATACATGCTGAAGGCATGAACAAGAAGTATGATGTAGGAAACCACAAAAAATACTAGACAAAACCACCAAAAACCAATTCTTTCCATGCACTATTAGTCCATAAGGTCAAAAATTAGCACAAACTATAGGAAGTGGGTAAAACATTTCTACTAATACTAAAAATAGACCATTTTACCATACCATTTGAGTTTTTTCACCCACATAGTGCATTTTAGGCCAGTTTCCCCATGATCTTCAAGTGTCGATTGCGAGAGATACGATCAACAGAATCAACAACGATCTAGACCAAGTAAGTTCCCATCCCCTCTACTTCAAATTCAATGGGTTAAATTTCAATCTTAGGCCCCATTTTTTGAGTATTAGAGGGTGTAATATGGAAACTAGGGTGTACGTGGGTGAAATTTCATTGGGTCACGTATACGACCCCATATACATGGGAAAATCAAAGCCTATATGCATATATGGATCCCTATATGCGACTGTTACCAAGTCATCCCACGTACAAGTCCATGATCAATTTTTTTGAAAGGTTTTAACTCAAAAATGGATTCTCCTTTGCAGGATGGTGATTGAATGGAGGGAGAGGGAGCATGAAGAGATATATGCAACAATGGGAAGGGATGTAAGGGCCCAACAATCTTTAAAAATATGTGGCCTCTATAAATTTTTGGCCCTCAAGGTAATGAGGGCTCAAGTGAGGTTACTCTAGTTGCTAGTAAACTACTGGGATTCGGAGATAAAGTCCTTCAACCTCAATGAGAAACCATTGAGGATTGAAGTGGATGATATATAATTCATCACATGATTGTCTCATCGAGGTGAGGTAGTGAATCTCAAAGCTCGAGGGGCTGGGGGTGGTATGACTATGGAGGAGTACATTGCCACCCACTATGTTGCAGGCATAGATAAAGTAGGGAGCCAACTCCTAATCAGGGTGATCAAGAACCCGAGCTTAAAGATCGTCGTGCTTGTACTTACACAGATTTCAGGGTTGACCTCGTTGCACCAGGAATCAAGGCCACTCATGTTCTATGAGGTGGAGTGTTTAAGACCCATTGTTTATGACTGGTGCACCTCACTGCTGGCTAACATGAAGAGCCAGTTGACGGATTGCAAACAAGGGAAAATGAAAAATTTCGGATTTGCATCCATTTTTTGTAGTTTTTTTCTTTGAGAGGGTTCCAGTCTTGAGCCTTGAAGTGGAGATTACTCCAAATGGATGACGTGATCCAACCATGTCACGGTGGACCTATGTGATGATGCGACTAGGAGGTGGTACGGTGCCAAACCCCTACAATGATGAGTTCTTTTTCTGGTGGCGACGATAGGTCATATCCATTGACAACTAACCTTACGATGAGATCGACAACAAAGGTGATCCAGACATGCATTTTACACCAGGTTCTACCTACGATGACATTGGTAAGAAATGATTTTATATATTTCATTTTTTTTGTGTTTTTCAATATAAATAAAAAACAAAAATATTTTTGTATGGTATCAAGTATTAACAATTGCTTTGTTTTGAAGATGTAGGTCCACGATGACAAGAGGGATTCCCAAGACATCGATGGAGTGGTCGAGGATATGAGCACGTAGGAGGAGATGCAAATAGAGTGCTGCAGAATGTGCAAGGGAACCTATCTAGATTGACACACATGATACCATGGTTCAAGTGGAGGATCTGCCCAAGGCGATGCAGCTACAGTTGGTGGGTGTACCCTGTGCATGGGTGTGACTCTTTCAGTGTCTCGTAAATGCCGTAGTGTGATATCATGATACACATCCATATCCACCAACGTAGATGCCATGGTCATTATATATCGACCATATATGTATTTTCAGGGTGTGAGCCCCATTTTATACTATGACACCATATTTTTTGAACCCAAAAGGATGAAATATAAAAAATTTGGTCTTCGAATTTACTTATATATGTTACAATGTGTACATGCATGAATGTTTTTTCTTTTTTTAGTTATGTGATAAATTCCAATCTAAAATATAATTAGCATATGCATCAGATACATGATTAGAACTTATAGGTATGTGATTATAAGTAAGAAAATCAAAGTGTCATTCCAAAATTTGTACCCGTAGGAATCCTCGGAGTAGAGTAGGGACTCGCACATGGTAGCTGTATTTTAACTAACATACGACTATATGGGAGTCCACGAGAACCTATAAAGTCCGAACACCATGTGAAATGGTGTCGCGTAATATTTCTATAATGATGTTATACTCAACGACATTATTTTTTGATGGCTCCAGACGAACGCCACTTGAAGACACCAGTTGGTCTTCAGGTGAGTAAATGACCCAAGTGGCGAAAGCCATGTTCCACGTATGATGACTGACACTGTCTATGAATCCTAAGTAAATTGAAGACTCCATTGACATCTTCCAACCAAGGGAAAACTTGATAAGAAAGACGATGACACAAAGGAAAATATGTATATACACTAAGATACACTACTATACAAAAGGTCACACCCAAGCTTTGAGGGATCAAGATTAATACATTTTAAGGTAGAGCCCATTTCTAGGCTCATCCAAGATATTCCCTTCATAATATTCCAATTCATAGGCTCCTTTCTATAAGACACGTTGCACGATATAAGGACCGTGCCACATGGGGTTGAAATTGCTTTCCCCCAACAGTTCTTTGGCTTGGTCATATAGGAGAACCAAGTCACCCTCAACATGCTGTCGAGGACAGAAAAACCTATCATACTAAACCTTAACACATCATTTATTTTATTTGATAACCATAGAGGCATATTGATGTTGCTCATCGAGACACTCTAGGTGTATGAGGCATTCTTCAAGATCGTATGTGTCAGGTAGGAGCTCAATTTCCAACTTGAGGGAAGGGATTTCACATTCAATTGGAAGAAATGACTCCACACCATGTACTAACTGAAAATTAGAGAAACCAATGGAAGTATTTACCGAGGTTTGATATGCCCAAAGTGCATCAGATGTTAGTCAGATTTACTTTGGCTGACATTTTTTTTCAAGATGGTCTTGAGAGATTTATTCACCTCCTATACTTGTCCATTTTCCTGGGGATAGTAAGGGGAACAATAATCGTGCTTAAACCCCAGTTTTGATGCTAATTATTTCATTATTTCATTTTGAAAGTGACTACCATGATCAATGACAATATCTCTTGGGATTCTGAACCAAGCTATAATTTGGTTGAGTATGAAGAATGATGCAGTATTACCATCATATTTAATAGAAGGCATGGCCTCTTCCCATTTAATAAAGTAATACATGGCCATAATAATATGCTGGTGCCCCCCAGTTGAAGCTAGGTTATAGTCCATAAAATATACCCCCCACTTGGTGAAGGGGCTGATGGTGATGAATGGGTGAAGAGCGGCTGGGTGCGAGTGCATTTTCCAAGTGAACACTTGGCAAGGGTGACACTTCTTGACCACTTCAACACAATATTTAAAAATTGACGTCCAAAAATAACCGACTCGCATTACGTTTTGGGTCGTCGCAAGCCCAGATAAATGACCACCACAAGCCCCACTGCGACACTCATTGAGAACAAACTCAGCTTTCTTATGGATCAAGCAAGGATGTAAAATATTATCTACTCCTTAATGATACAAAGTGTCGCCGATGATAAGGTAGTTTTTATCCTGATGACGTATACGTCGTCGATCGTCTCTCGAAAGATGTTGGGGTAGCTTCAAGGTTTTAAGATAAATTAGAATGTCTCCATACCAGGGTTATGAAGATGAGATAAGGAATATATGTTCATCCGTGAACAAATCGTCATGGAAAATGTCATATGGTTGAGGGAAGTCCGATATCAACTCAAAAAAAACTAGCGATTTCTTAGACTTCACCGAAGTGAATTTGAGATCAAAATATTGCAAAATAACAATCCACTTATTGTATTTTCTCCATATGATACGCCTGGTGAGGACCTATTGAAATGGATTGATATTTTCAACTATGGTAGTTTTGCAAATTAATATATAATGTCGTAATATTTGAACCGCTTGTACAACAACCAAGGCTAGTTTCTCTACATGAGAGTATTTAATTTCATGACTGACTAGATTTCAACTAAGATAGTAGAAAATGTGCTTATGGAGATCATCATCCTCATGAACCAGAACCATACCAACCATCCCTTCGGACGCGGTGATATAAAGCAAATAGTCTCTACTGTAGTATGGAGTCTTCAATAGAGGTGTCGATACCAAATATTTCTTAAGAGCATAGAAGGATTCCTGGCCTCACTCATCCCATATAAACAGAGTATCCTTCTTCAAAATATTCATGAAACCTTTAGTTAAATTGGCATAGTTCACTATGAACCAACGCAATAAATTAGCCTTCCTCTATAAACCTTAAAGTTGTAGAATGTTGCGTGTGGGAGGAAATCAAAGTATTTCCTAAAACTTCATGGGATCTACCATGATCCCATTATCGGACACTAAGGATCCTAAAATACGGCCAGAACTAATGCATAAGATGCACTTGTGAGGGTTCAACCGAATGCGATAGTAACGAAATCTCTCAAATACTAATTGAAGGAGAGCGAAGTGATATACTCTCTTGCGAGAGTGAGTAGAAAGATCATCTAGGTAAGCTTTGACAATATTCTTGAGATAGTGAAAAGAAAAGGTCATGGCACGTTGGAAGGTTGCTCCGACGTTTTTAAGGCCAAAAGGAATTTTACAGTATGAAAAAGTACCCCAAGGACAAATAAACGTCATCTTATGTTGATCCCCAGGTTTGATTTGAATTTGATTATACCTTGAAAATCCATCCATAAAATAAAAGACTTCGCTTCTTGCACACTGATCAAGAATCTGGTCAACGAAAGGAGTTGAGAATTTATCTTTAGGACAAGCCTTGTCCAGGTCTCGAAAATCCATACATACGCAGATGGGTCCTTGTTTTTTATTTATGGGATCGGGGTTGGACACCAATTCAATCAAGGGAACTAGGTAGATGAAGCCAACACTAAGTAGCTTCTCTACCTCTGCTTTAATATCAGAGACTTTCCTATGATCAACATCTCTAAGATGTTGTCAAACAGGTCTAGCATCCAGATAGGTTTTAATCTCATGTTCGAAAATGATGGGGTCGATCCCTGACATATCTTCATACGACCAAGTGAATACATCACAAAACTCTTTGAAGAGATCGATGTAGATATGAATTTCTTTAGGTGAACAATCAGCACTGATACATACATTCTCAATTTTTCTAGGAATACGAGAGATGTCGATCGTGACAGTAGGAGAAATATTCACCATATTTCCTTTGGCATAAATACCATGCATATCTAATGGAACCACAACATGACCAACCATCTCACTCAAGGTAGATCTAAAGTCATTTTGTTCAATCCTAACAAGATCTGGGAGGAAATAAGAGTGATGATGCATATCATCCCAAGGCCTATCAGGACCATACATGGCCTCTAATATGGATTCATCTGAAGGTGAAGTATGTTCTAGGAAATCATGTGAACAATATAATTGGAAGACTCATACGATATCTAGAATAGGATCCACCTCATTCTTCAACGAGGAGGAAGGATCCGAGTCAGCAGTAGTGTCAAGAATATACTGATACACAACTTCTGCCACTGATAGTGGCATTACCATCCCAATGTGCGACTGACCATCGTACGACATAGTCGAGGAAGGTAGGGTCCAAGGGTAATTGAAATACGAAGTACAGATAGGAACAAAGCTCATCGACGATGAAGACTCACTGGATATGGCATGAATGTGGTGAATTGGTGCCATGAAATCAAATCTACCCATCATAGAGGAATACATTCCGACACCAACATCCTCAGTTTCTTGCTGATAATTGTTGATCACAAGGAATGAAGGTCCAACTGATGCATTAGGACTAGTGTGTGCAAAGAACAAATGATCAATCTTCACTATTTTCCCTTCATGAGGAAAACATAAGTTGCAGAAAATGGACGACATGAAGACTGTCATGGAATAAGTCCAATTACACCCTAGTAGTAAATTATAGTTGAGGGGTGCATCAACCACCTCGACATCAACCTCCATTGTCTTTCCACCTAAGTGGACTGAAAAAAGGGGAAGAATTCCATGGGTTTGAAATGAATTCCGATCAAATGTTGTCATCATAGTCATAGATTTGGACATATTCAGAAAGCCAATGGCTTTCCAACAAGTTAGGGACATCATGCATGTCGCATCTCCTTCATCAATTGCGGTGCGTTAGATGGTAATTTTCATGTCCTCCACATGGATTTGAAAGGTCATGTGGTAAGGTAAGCGAGGCCTAACATCCGTGACATCAAACTTAATGACCTTCGAGCCACAAGGGTCTAGAGCTACTAATGCAGATAACAAGGTGTTCCTCTGTGAATGACATGGCCAAACGACGGGAGGGACATCGACCAATTGACAAGGTGTTACACTAAACAATGGCTAATAAAGAACATTCGTTTAAGAAACATTGAATGAAACAATTAGCTTGCTCCGCAAATGCTCAAAAACACGAATCGCTTGCTCCCAGGCGTCTAGTTACTAAATTATAGGAGATATAAATAATATAAATAGTGAGGCGAATTTCCAACAATGAATGAATTATTTAGGATGGCCAATATTGAAAGCTCGACCGGAACCGAAATCGAGGGCTTTCATGCACTGCTGGTTGGAGAGGAAGATCGCCCGGATAGTGGATGACTCGACCTGTTGATAAACTATGGCGGGGGAGAACAAGTGGATAGTATGAATGTAAAAGATCTACTCCTCAACCCGTTCCAGTAAAAACATAAAGAAGTGCATGTTCTAATTCTTTGATACTTCCTTCGTTCCAACCAAATCTTTGACGACAGAAATTCCCCTTTTCTCATTCGTCTTCTTTCAATACTGTAAAATGTTCACTATCTCCATTGATAGATGGAGCACCTCCAAGGCCGACATCGCACAAGGGGTTTGAACCAGATCTTCGACAATCGAAAAGTTCTGGGAAGCTCTGGAATTAGGATTGTGGACATATCACCTTATTAATCCTTTCGGAATATGAGGCAGAGGTTCCAACTTTTTGATTTGCAAGGGTGTTTTAGAAGGAGGATGATACTCTGGATCTACAACAGTATGTGAATTACAGTAATCACGAGATCGAGTGGCTACATCAATTTGATACTTGACCATATTGACACATAGATGGCCACCTTCATGTGTGGAGGGGTTTTGACTCCCGTTCGATGCATTTCCGATGTTGGAGGCCCCCAAGGCCATCTGCTGATTATGTAGAAACAGATTTTTCAGCACATCAGGTGGCTACAATAAGAGCCTCGAGGCTTCCTTAATTTTGGGGCATAGGTGGGTAAGGTGATTATATTTACAAAGTTTACAAGGAAAATTCACCTTTCATTTTTCTTTCTTTCCCTCACCAACATTATTATTCAATCTATCATTGTTAGTGTTGTCCTTGTCTTTATTATTATTTTTCCCACCCTTACGATTATAACCTAGTCCTTTCCTTTTATTCCATCATGGTTGCTGGTTACCATTTGGGTTAGTCGATAACTGTACATAATTCACATCCACCGATTGAGTGGGAGTGGAGGACGAAGTCGAAGCTTGTCTTGCTATAGGTTGGCTTAGAGACAAATCTTTCAACTGGTTCATCACCAAATATGTAGACTTAGCATTTGCAAATCCTATGATGCCATCGGCATGAGGTGCATGCTTTTGTCTAGGGTCATAGTTCAACCGCGACACGTCAGGAAGAATTTCATACAACATCCCAGATTGGGCATATATGAGGTCCAATTGATGGTCTTTGAAAATAACTTATTCCTAATATTTTACTCTGGATGTAGAGACATCCTTCAAAATACAAGGAAAAAAGGACTTAAGGAATTGTTAGCGACGTCATTTTTTCAGTTAGAGTCAGTTTTATTTGAGTCATGGTCCATGTGTCAAAGCATGTGAGGTCAGGTACCGAACAACAAATGGGTCGAAGTCAGCAAGTGGTCGGTTGGCCCTTGGAGTCAGGAAGGGATGTCAGAATCAAAACATGTGTAAGTAATAAAGGTATTTTCCCAAAGAGTCGGGTCCTATCAGAAGAGAAGGTTTTACATGCCAAAGGTCAAGGCAAGTTGTTAAATAGAGGTCACGTTGGTAGGTGCAATGACCATCATTAGCTCATTATGAAGTTAGAAAGAGTGAAAAATCACGACACTCATATCACATATACTCTGCAGCTCTTATCAGCTATACTTTGCATGCCCTGAAGTGTACTTGTCGTATTGATGTGCTGCGAAAATATTCATCCTGCCTCGAAACCTCCAGTCGCCATGGATTCAGTGTCCCCTGGCATGATTCTAGCTCTCGCCTGCCCAATTATAATTTTTGGTTGCTTTACATGTATTCTGTTCACCAGCCAAGTTTATGCATTGTCTGTAATTCTTCCTGCGAGCCCTAAGCTTCTCATGGCTAGAAAGTCTATTTCCTTCAGCTGCGTCAAAAACCTGGGTTAAGAAAGATTACCACCTTGGATCCATGTTAAATCTGCTGCGCGTAGAACAAATATGCGGTGCACCATGGCATTACCTAGGAACATAAGGAAAGGTACGCGAAGTAGCATAAATGTGGGGCCTGAACCTCAAAAATTGACGTTTGTAGATGAATATTTGGATGTCAGAGCATCTTTTGAACATGTCGAATGCATGGTCTTTTGTAGGAAAATCCAAGGATTCAATGTGAAACTAGTAGAACAGTTTGCACTCAGGTTCAATGGGTTTTGCACAGTAATTACGAGAATCTCTTTCTAGGTAATGGAGGAAACTTTGTTAGCTGCAATGAAGATCCATCCATGTGGAGAAAGGTGGTCTAAAGGCATGCCTTTGGATGTGCTATGCTACAAGGATTTTATCAAACCAGACTGTTTAAATGGGAAATTCGAAGCGAGCGTTCCAAGTAGATATCTGTAGGAGCCTTTTCGGAATCTCCTAAGGACGATTAGAAAATATTTCACTTATGAAGGGAGGTATTACAAAATACACCCACATCACATCATATTTTTGATGCATTTCACAGGAAGGAGACCGTTGAACCTTCCATTATTCTGGCACCAAAGCCTCTGAGAAATGGCGAACAACATCCAAACGGAAGAAAACTAGCCGAAGAAGAAACTATCTCACATCTCGCTAATCAAATTACTGATAGTTGAGGAGTTGAGCCGATTGGGCGAAAGATGAGATTTGTTTATGCTCACAGTCGACATCCCCAGGGAGCCCAAAGGATATTCCTTGTCACCCGCAGGAAAAGTAGCATCCCACCGCGCAGAGGCGGAAATAGGAAGAGATGCGGATGAAGAAAATACATTGGAAGCCTCATCTCCCCAACAGCCGATACCCCGGAAGAGGGGCAGGACAAGGAATAACAAAGAAATTGGGGAGGACCAAGTCCCGAGTGAGTTGCACACAAAGTCAGCCACTGAATATTTACTCATGCATGCCATTCGGCTGGAACATGTCGAAGGTCCAAGTTGAGAAACCTGCAACAGAAGGAGAGGGATAGACTTTGAAGGCACAAATATTTGTAGACCGTCACAACAACTAAATCAATCGCAACTCGCTATTTCTGAGCTATACCAGGAGAACGGGGAGCTGAGACAACAGTTAGCAACAAAGACCCTCGAGGCATCAACATCACAGGGATGAGAGGGAAACATGAATTAGCTCAAGAGGCAGCTCAGGGAAGTGCAAGGCACAATTATCCAACTGCACGAAGCATAGAGAATGTCAGAAGAAAGAAAGGCAAATCACTTCAAGGAGTGTGGACCGACCCCAGAAAACGTCAACGCGGCTCGGACCAGCGTGGAGAAGAGGCTGAAAGGGAGCGTGGTTTTGGAAAGGAAAGTAATGAATTTGAAAAGGCACAATTGGTCTCTCAGGAGAATGCTTCAGATATTTAAATTGCAGATGAGTCCAGAAGCATGATCAACCGACTCCATTTTTTTCTTCTCAATGTGCCGTGGATTTTTTCTCCCCGTGTCCTATTTTCCACCGGGAAGTAGGGACTCTAACAAGAACCTGCATGGCAAGAATATGACACAAAACGTTAGAGACCCATGTATTACAAAGGACAGGTGTACGTTGGACATGCGACAACTTGAAGAAAGGTGTTGTCCCCTAACTGGTGGTGTCATCTTGGAAACACCTACGATAGTCCACGGTTACCTGCCACGTGCATGCTCCAACAAATGATTGCGCGACAGAAATCAAGGCCGTTACAATAGGTAGTTGGAGTGTGATAGAGCACTTGATAGTACATATACCCTGTCAAAGGAAAATCATAGACACATCACTCTCTAATGATGAAATCTTGTTGATGACCAAGCTGCTGTGGCAAAGACGTCAGTTATTGTGCGATCAAGTATAGTTAGTTTCTATTTTTAGTAAAGTGCCATACGAAGAGTCATCTAGCATATAATAGTCAGAGACTAATTTCTAGGGATAGTGGTTAGAGGGTAGGGTAGCCCAAGCGACATACCCTGGTCCATATATTTCATATTTTCAATGTAAGCCAGGTTGGCTGGCAAAAAAATGTAGACAATGACTATTGAATGTAGCTTTCGAACTCGATTGAAAATTAATGCAAAGGTCCTGAAACTTTGACAAAAAGATTCTAATGATAATAGTTTAATGTATTGTACTCTCTCTTTGAGCACATGCTTTCCTATGTTCTTTATATTCATATATGTATTTTGTCTAAATCAAAACGTGATTCACCACATGGTGCTCTAGATTTGTGTCATTTATATGACTGTGTTTCTTCTAAGTGAACTTCAAAATCATCCCTAGCAGTGCTCCAAGTTTCTTCATGTATTTTTCTCTCGCCGCACACACCGATTTTTAACTGAAAGATTATTTCTTACATAGCCTTTATCCTCTCAATTTCAGTCACTAATTCATTTGTTTCTATCATTTTCTTAAATTGACTCCATATCCCAAGGTCTTTCTTTCTTTCACCAATAGAACTAGAAATATTGTAAGAAAGTGTTAAAACTAGCCGACAGTTTAAAGCCATAACCTGTACAGAGACGAAGTCTCAGAGAGAGCCTTCTCTAGGTCGGAAAGGCTAGTTTTTGACCTCAAATTTTGTTTGTAGGTTGCCTCTGCCATTCATTTTCTCAGCCGAACGAAGTTTACACAACTCTAACATTCTGGCGTCGTTGTCGGGGATGAAATTGAATAAAATTTTACACGCCCTGAAGTGTACCCATTGCGTGGATGTGCTACGAAAATATTCAGCCTGCTTCGAAACCTCCAGTCACCATGTATTCGGTATCCCCTGGAACGATTCTAGCCCTCGCCCACCCAATTATAAATTTTGGTTGCTTTGCATGTATTCTGTTCACCAACCAAGTTTATGCACTATCTGTAATTCTTCCCACGAGCCCTGAGTTTCTTGTGGCTGGAAAGTCTATTTCCTTCAGCTACATCATAAACACAGGTCAATCAAGATTACCGCCTTGGATCTGTGCTAAATCCGTCGTGTGCAGAAAAAATACGTGGTGCACCATGGCAGAAAGGTGCGCGAAGGAGCATAAATGTGGGGCCCGAACCTCAAAACTTGATGTTGGTAAATGAAAATCTAGATGTCAGAGCATATTTGTTAACCCACATCACATCAAATTGTTGATGCATTTCATAGGAAGGATATCGTTGAGCCTACCGTTCTTCTTGCACCAAAGCCTCCGAGAGATAGTGGACATCATCCAAACGGAAGAAAACCAGCCGAAGAAGAAACTATCTCACATCTTGCTAATCAAATTACTGATAGTTGAGGAGTTAAGGAAATTGGATGAAAGTTGGGATTCATGTCTTCTCACGGCTGACATCCCAAGGGACCCCAAAGGATATTCCTTGTCACCCATGGGAAAAGTAGCATCCCACCGCACAGAGGTGGAAATAGGAAGATATGTGAAGAAAGAAAAGACATTGGAAGCCTCATCTCCCTAACAACCAATACCCCAGAAGAGGGGTAGGCCAAGGAAAAAAAAAGAGACCGGGGAGGCTCATGTCCGGAGCGAGTCACACGCAAAGTTGACCGTCAAAGATTTACTCATGCACGCCATTCGATTGGAACCTCTAGAAGGTCCAAGTCAAGAAACCTATGGCAGAAGGAGAGGGACATACACTGAAGGAACATATATTTGTAGATTTTCGCAACAATTAAAGTAAGTGCAACTTGCTATTTCTGAGCTATACCAGGAGAACAGGGAGTTGAGACAACAATTAGCAACAAAGACCCTCGAGGCATCATCATCACATGGCCGAGAGGGAAACATGACTTGGCTCAAGAGGCATCTCAAGGAAGTGAAAGACATAATCATCCAGCTGCGCGAAGCACAAAAGATGCCAGAAGAAAGAAATGCAAAGCACTTCAAGGAATGTGGACCAGCCCTGGAAAACTTCTGCGTGGCTCTAACCAGTGCGCAGAAGAGGCTGAAAGGGGACATGGTTCTATAAAAGAAAGTAATGAATCTAAAAAGGCACAACTGGTCTCTCAAGAGAACACTTCGGATATCCAAACTACAGACGAGGCTAGACGCATGATCGACCGACTCCATTTTTATCTTCTCAACGTGGCGCTGATTTTTTCTACCCGTGTCCTATTTTCCATCAGGAAGTAGGGACTCTGACAGGCACCCGCGTGGAAAGCATACGACACAAAATGCTGGAGACCCATCTAATACAAAGGATAGGTGTACTTTGGACACATGACATTTTGAAGAAAGGTGTTGTCCCCTAACTAGTGGTGTCATCTTGGAAACACATGCGACAGTCTGCGGTTACCTGCCACATGCACGCTCCATCAAATGATAGCGAGACATAAATCAAGGTTGTTACAATGGGTGGTTAGAGTCTAACATAGCACTTGATCATCCAAATACTCTGTCAAAGGAAAAGCATCGACACATCACTCTTTAACGATGAAATATTGTTGATGACCAAGCTGCCATGGAAAATATGTCGGTTATTGTGCGATTGAGTATAATCAGTTTCTATTTTTAGTAAAGTGTCATACGAAGAGTCATCTAGCAGAGAATAGTCAGAGCCTAATTTCTAGGGATAGTGGTTAGAGGGCAGGTTAGCCCAAGCGACACACCCTGGTCTATATTTTTCATATTTTCAATGTAAGCCAGGTTGGTTAGGAAAACAGTGTAGATAATGACTATTGAATGTAGCTTTCGAACTCGATTGAAACTTAATGAAAATGTCCTGAAACTTTGACGAAAATATTCTAATGGTAGTAATTTGATGTATTGTACTCTCTCTTTGCGCACATGCTTTCCTATGTTATTTATATTCATATCTGTATTTTTTCTAAATCGGAACGTGATTCGAATCTAGAATTCACCATGTGGTTCTCTAGATTTGCACCATTTAGACAACTGTGTTTCTTCTAAGTGAAATCTAAATTCATCCCTAGCAGTGCTCCGAGTTGCTTCATGTATTTTTCTCTCGCCACACACAACGATTTTTAACTGAAATATTTTTTCTTAACTAGCCTTTACCCTCTCAAGTTCAGTCACTAAGTCATTTGTTTCTATCGTTTTCTTAAATTGACTCCATAGCCCAAGGTCTTGATTTTTTTCACCAATAGAACCAGAAATATTGTAGAAAGTGTTAAATCTAGCCAACAGTTTAAAGACATAACCCGTACAGATACGAAGTCTCATAGAGAGCCCTCTCTAGGTTGGAAAGGCTAGTTTCCGGCCTCAAAGTTGGTTTTTAGGTTGCCTCTATCATTCGTTTTCTTAGCCAAACGAAGTTTACAGAGCACTAATAAGAACCAATCCAATAGAAACTTTGGAGGAATGTAGGCTTTGATCAACCTCTTTCGTCTACACCACTCTTGGATATGGTATGATATATTCATGGATTTATCTTGGTGGAGGGCCGACAAAGGTTCTATGCCGACATCATAACAAACTAACAACTGGAAGTGGTTGAGAAAGACCAAAACCATATGATTAAAGTTTCCATATGTTCTCCCCAGTATCTCAATGTACCATTTCGTAGGGACCCCCTGTGAGGGTGCATTGAAATAGCCTCAACCAAATAGAATCATCATTCAGGGAGTTATATGAGCACCAAAGATGAAAAGTAGTGACATGATCACCCAGATCCTCTCCAGTCTTGCCTTCAAATTTTGGAATGTTCGAAGGAATCTTGGCAGGGACAGGGGGCCATAATGGATCGTGACACACAGGGTCATTCATTAATTTTGACAAATCTGGCAGATTAAGCATGGTAATCAAAGGGAGTCGGGGTTGCAGTGTCTAAGCCCGTGATCCAGGGAAATATTGGGATGGAGGGATCATAGGCCATCCATGGTTCTGGTATATGCCATGGCCATGTCCGGTAGAATAATATCCTCCTCCAAAATGATTCATAAAAGGTTGTATGGGCACCATACCAGTGGAAGCGGCATAATGAAAGTTATATACATTCCCCCCAGCCGAAGGGGCTTTGGTTTGGGGGTTTTCCATAGTGTGAAAGTGACTCCCTCTCGATGGAACTCCGAAGAAAAGAGAGGGATTATCCATAATAAATGTGTTTGTCAAAATCGACATGGAGGAAGAAGGGATAAAGGAAGGAATATAGGAAGTGACTTGTCCGCCCGATTGAGCACTCCATCCAGGAGCATTAAGACTAGGATTAGGCCCAGAGCAAAGAGGAGGAAAACCTCCAATTGTATGATTCATTTTGGGAATATGGCCTTTTACAAATGAGAGAGGAGCATATGGAGGAGTCGTGCCCCCAGGTCCAAAACTAGGATTCACATTAGCCATTGGAATGGAGGATGAGAGTTGCAACGTCATGTTGGGCATACCAAAAGAAAAAGGATTAGAGACCAAAGGTATTGACTTAGAATTGTAACCTGACATACCAAAAAGAGATCTGAAAGGGTTCGTTTCTATGGGTCAAGTAGAACCCACAGGTTCGGATCTCCGAAACCCCAAACATCGAGGCTGAAGGAGTCAAAGGGATCCCACTAATCACAGAAGATACATGATTCTAGGGACTCCTTATGATGTTCAGGTTTGAATTAGTACTCATTGCTAGATTATCACAAGTCTGGGAGGTGGAGATATATGTACCACATTTATTAACTTTACACCTTTTAGAAGGAAACTTTTGTAAAGACTCAAGATGTTGTGGTAACTTCAACAAAAAATGAGACTTGTGAGGAGGCTAGTCTTGCTCCATGTTGGATACTTTGGGATGAACCAGGTTCTAATTACAGGATTATCAACAACCCTTTGACCATCAACCCTTCAGGATACCAGAAGGAAACACAACACACAAAGTGCATTGCGCAGTCTCACTCGAGATGGATTTAATGGGTGGCTGAAGAACTCAGATGTCTACAAACATGGGATGGGATGTGTATCTCTCTCAGAGGCATTAGATATAATCAACTCCTAGCCCTCAAATTACCATTTATTATACTGATCCTAACTTTTACCAGTGACACAACATATAACCAATGACACAGATTCATTCAATGTTTCACAATATTATTCCATCTATTATTTTATCATATTTGTCATATAGCTCATTAACTCAAATATAACCATAAGAAATGAAAACATTCATACACATGACACAAATATACCGTGGTTCACCCCCTCCTGGGATACATCCACAAAGATTTGTCGCTTTGGCTCTTTATTCATATTCATGAAAAATCTAGTGCTGCACACTGTACAATTCTTCCTCCATTACATTCGATCTCCACAGATCGTGATAGCCTTCAAAAAATTGGGAACGTCTTAACCAATCTCTCAACAAAACCCCCTAACCAACTAAAGGACATATGAACTAAATTTTTTTCACGGTCCTAATACATTCTACTTATACCAAAAATGGGACAAAGCCCTTACAAAAATCCTAACCCTAAGAGGATTAGGTTTGTCCACTTTCCAACTGCTCAATCTTAATTGGTCCTTGATCCAACCATTCTCCAAGTCTTCTCTTGTCCACTTTCCAATTTCTCCGCAACAATTTGTCCACTTTGTAACTACTTTTCTCAGTGCTACTTTACCTATTTTTCCGATGCACTCCCTATTTTTTGGCGTTGCTTTGATGGTTTCAAAAAATTGTCTTGTGCCAACAGGCCCCCAACACTGAAATCGTGACTCACTCTGAATCACTCACTAACTCCTGCTTCTTTAACTTCCTGTGTCAGTGCTTCATATATCTCTATTATTTGCTGGCATTACTTCTGAGCTTAGTTTATCTTCTCTACCATGGCTTCTACCATCTACACGGAGACTGGAGGTTCCAATATTTATCCTCCCACCAAGCCTATCTGATCTATGTTCAATTTCATTGCATTGATATCCATGACCAACTGCTCTGCCTTTTTCTGCAGAGGCTCCAATTGAGCTTGTCTTGCAATTTTTTGTGCCTGCACTGCTTTCTCCTCCGCCTCTAGGCTCTTCATCTCTATCGAAGTCTTGATTTTCTCAGGCAATGGTATTGCATTCTATCGTTGTTTTAACTCTACCATTACTACATGAACTCTATCTTCCCTTCCTTGCATCTCTTACAAGCTCCCATCTTCTAAGAGTTGTGTCCACAACTGGGCGCTCTTCTCCCACAACTCTGTTATTCGTTGTATTGCTTGTGATATTTTTTCTGCGGATGTTGTTGCATATTTCTCTCTCTGCACTCTGACTTATGGAGGAGTATTGGGTATTGTGCGCTCCTCCAACTCCTTTATTCGGCTCTTGTATTGCTTCAAGGCTTGCACTATTTTCCTCATCTTCTCCTCATAAGATACTTGTTCTGACTCTGCCCTGTCTGAGATGGTTGGGAATACTTCACTTATATGTTTCTCCATCTCCTATACCTTTTGTTGCACTATCTTCTTTTCCTTCCCTTCTTGGCTGATTGCTTCCTGTTGAGGGGTCCTAAATCCCTTTAAATCAACAACGGACACCAAACCTGCCACATAGGCCCAATTAGACTCTGCATCATTTGATGGTGGAATGATTCTCCAAACATTTTGATCCGACCAATTTATCGATGGGATTTACGTAGTGATTGATATGATATCTTATTATGAAAGTTATTCCTTCAGTTTAAATGTTGTCTTTTTGTCTTTTCTTATATTAGATTGATCTGATTAAAATATGTGTGTTGGTATAAACCAGCTGGTAAAAGGGGGGTTCTTAACTATTGAAGAAGGTTGAGCTTGGGATAACCCTTGTGCTCAAGCATCGAAACAAATATATTCACACCTGTGACAAGCCTAGTACTAATAAATTAACTTGCTGGTATTTCAATTATTGACTGAGATACAATTATCGAAAGAAAACACACATGCAATAAAATGATGGCAAGAAAAAGAGTTTCCTTAGCTCTAGCATTAATCACACATTAACACAACGATTTGCTTTCATCATTAGAGACAATACTTACAGAAAATATTGAAACAACCAAATTATCAATAGATTCATAAACTCTTACTTGTTACAACATCCATTAATGAAATAAAGTTGTAAGTAATTCCTCCTCCATCCAATCACATGACACCTTTGATGAAAAACAAAAAGTTGCCTCCGGTCCTAAACATGACTTGTCAATGAAGGTAGTTTAGAAATAGTTCCTTACAATTGTGAAAAATGAGGGTCTTTTCCAAAGCCATCGACCTTTGATAAAAGGTCAATCCTCTTATTTGTAATGAATCATTAACTAAAAATAGATATTACGAGTGCAAGCTAAGTAAAACAAAATATTTCCACCTGGTGCTTTCATCTCTTTGTCTTCTAAGAATCATCAAAAAGTTTTACTGAAGTAGATGACTCTTCTCATACTCTAACCATTTGACGAAGAGTTCTTCGTATGTATTGGCATATGGGAACCTGCGCTGGTCCATCGAGGTTGTAAGGATTTATTTCACTTCTACTTCCCGTGCTCTGTACTTGATTATTTTAACACTTAACCATTGTAAAACTGCTCGAGCTTTAATTAGAAGCTCCATGAACTGTTGTACTTGAGTTGGTGCCATGTTCTCCACCTTTTCTATCTCTTTTGTCCATGTCGAGTCTCATTCTGCATGTTGCTTGACTATGTCATGCAGGTTGACAAAGTCCTCGGGTGAGCCGAATTCTGGGAGGCCGATGTATTTCATCTCCCGATTAATATTTTCCCAACTCTTTTTGCAATCGACTCATTTCTGTTGAATCCCCCGCTGAGGTTCCTGGGCCATTTTTACCCAGTATTCAACCGCTTTCCTGATCCCATATATGTTGTTGTCCCTCAACACCCGAATTCCATGCTCTTCGACGTCTCAACCCTTTTGAAACGTGCTGATGTAATCAATCCTTTCTACTCCTTGGTGAGCCTTCTCATACCACCTTTCCACATCCTTGCAGGTCGCTAGTGACATAAGGGTGTCTTCTTGGAAATCAACTATACCTGCAGTGAAAACGTGTCGTTCATTCGTGAATTTGGCATAGGCATCTTGAAACTCACTTCTCAAAAACACCCTGGCCTATGTGGATTCCTGATAGTATTTTTCCAAATGGTGTAGATGATTCAACTCCTTAAGTGCAGCGACCAACTCCTTTTAATCCCTTCTTTCTCTATCTAATGTGGCATCTGTGATAGCCATCCTTGCGTCGATAAGCTCATACATCTTGGTGTGTTCTGTGATGAGCAACTTCTCCTCTGTGGTGATGAGAATTGAACTATCCAAAATAAGCCTTCTCTTCTTAGTGGTTCTCTTCATGATGGATTTTCTCTTCATGTCATAGGTGATCGCTTGCATGTCGACGACCTCATCAACAAGTTTGGGGATTTACTGATCTCCCCAGGTTAGAGTATTTCCCAGGCTCCCGGATGTATGTATCTATTCTAGGATTGGTTCCTGGACTTCTTCTATATGTCCTGATGGCTCGACCTCCATTTTTTGTGCATCGTCTCATGAGGCATCAACCAAAATTGAAGATTCAGGGATAGGTCCGGTACTTACTTGGTAATAAACTATCGATGTGTCGATTTCTTGTTGTGGAACTTCCTCTTTTTGACCTCCTGATTCTAGCTCATCCCTCAAGTTGTCCATTGGGGTTCCCAGAAAGTCGAGTAGTTCAGTGTATAAGACACTTTCGACCTCATGGTCACTTTGAATTGGAGCATCAGGACCTGGGGTAGATTCTCTCTCAGGTTCTTTTTCCTCTGTAATTTGCACTGGAGTCACCAGGGACACCTCTGAACTCTCCTCATCATCATAGATGGTTATTAAGTCAAACAAGGGGTTCGGTACACCTGTCCTACCTGGTGTCCTTGCTATCTTAGGCTGTGTTGAAATCCCCCTTGGTGATATGATCTGTTGTGGTGGAACTTCAAGGTTTTTTGGCCCGATGATTTCCTCAAGTTTTATTGGCTCTAGGCCACTTGGATCTCCTCTACTTTCGATTGGGTCATCAATAGGAACCCTCAAAATTTCTAATAGATTAGGGTCATTCTGCAATGATTCTCTGTGCCCCTTCTAGCAAGAGCAATCCTCTTATTTGTGCCTCTGTAGTCTCTGTCGCTCTGATCTCTTCCTGAACTCTGAGGGCCTCTTGAGTCGATTGTTCTATTGTCTCCACTTTTTCGTCCATGCTCATAGCTTTGAACCTAGTCATGTTCAGGTTGTCCATCCTCTGTACTACCTCCTCCCAGTCCTGAGCACACTCTGTGAAAATTTCATCGTCAAATTTATCATGTGTATGGCCAACATGATGATACCTGTGAAGCATGTTGGAGGACCAGGCCTTTAGGGCCGTGCTTGTGGAATCGGCTTGTCGTGAACCTAAATTCAATTTGGCTCAACCCTTATTGTTTGGCTTGAGCAGTGTCCTTTACCAAATAAAACCCCACATGGAAAACGTAGGGTATGAAATCCCGCTTGTTGTCCTTGACTAGTGTGGCATTATAGCCCTGTAGGATCGTTTGATAGAAAATTTCTCCCATAATGAGTTGGTCTCGGACATGAGCAGGTAGTATATGTGGTGCTTCGATGGCCCTGAATGCCCTGATACAAGTGAGTGTTCATTTAAATACCAGTGACCTACCTTCACTACCATTTTCTTGGTTGATGTGGATAATCTTGGGCATTCCCTTTTAAATACAATAAAATGAATACGAGTGATGAATCATCGCAAATGAGTGTGTAGGATTTCTTATACATGTTCTCCCATAGTATGCTGAAATAAACATGGACAGGGAGATCCGAAACATGCCAACTTAAATTCAGGTTGACGAAGACATTTCTCACATAGATCACATCGAGCAGGTATGAGGCCATGTGGAAATCAGGTGCTTCCCCTTATTTCAACGTCTGAGCCTGTTGTACATAGATGCTCAATTTCTTGGAAATTGTCACTCCCCAGTTGAAGTTGCTTCCAGAGATCGCCACTGTGTATGGCAAGGGAATCCATGATTCCGAAAACTTGGAGCAGTCCTTCTCTCCATACATTCAGTAGATGAGATCCATCAAATAGATACATGGCTCCCTCAAGTTAACTGTCACATACCAACCATTACTCCAGTTGGTAAACTTCTTGTCCTGCTTCCACCATGAGGCCATCAACCGACTGGTGTCATTGAATTCGTAGAAATTCACCACGAAGTCTGTGTTTAGCTGCTTCTCTAAGTCTCTCAGTTTGTAGTACTTCTGAACTTCTATCAGGAGATAAAATCTGACACACCCACCATTATCATCATTGATCAAGAACTTATGCACATCTGTATGGTCGATTAGACATTTCAAGACTTCTATGCAAGGAAAAATCGGGGTTCTATTGGATACCATGTGCAAATATCACCTTCGGATATTTGGGAACACCTGTTCATTGAGAACCCTTACATATGGGTCGTTGTGTGGGATACACTCCGGGTACTCCTCCTGATTGATTCTGTTGAAAAGGTTCCCCCACTATGGGAGCATTAATTTGGATCCAGTGCCTATTTCTATATCATCGAAGACCGAAGGTTGGAAAAATGATTTCTTTGAGGTTTTTATGACCGTATCTGCCCTGGGAGTGTACTCCAACTGCCTCGCAGTACCGGGAGAAGAACCTTCACCTATTTCTGATTCCTTTAGCTTGGGTTCTCTTGGCGAGTGTCTCGTGGTTTTATTTCTCAAAGGAATTTTCCCTACAACTTAGAAAATATTTAGAGACTGTGCAACCAATGAGATGTATATATAGAAAATCACGACCACCAAATTGACAAATTTGAACACACACCTCTGTTACTTATTTAACCCGGTCTTGATAACCTGAGAATCAAAATGGTCTCGAGACGCTTGCATTGCTTCTTCAGATGCTCTGGAATTCAAACTTGTGTGCATAATGAAATTGTTCAAATCCGCTCTAGAGATTTAAACATGGATGAACTTACCTTGTCGCCTCATCCCTTCAATTCGGGTTATGAGTGTAGTTCTATTAAATCTGACTCCATATCTTCAAAGATGTTTTAAAATTAAATTCGATCGTGGGTTGACGGCATGAGTGCGGGTAGTAACGTGGCCTATCAAAGATTTCAAATTGTTGTTGTTAAATCGATCATGAGGTAGCAAAAAATGTGGGATGAAGTATTAAATGGTCTATTAAATGTCAGAATCTGATCGCATCTTCAGTCAAAAACATCCCATCATTTCGGTAGTTAAGATTGTGAGTCAGGGGTCATGGTTCTGCTTTGAACATTTTTCGTTGATATCTTCTTGCAAAATATCCGACGTCGATCGATCTTTCCGTACATAGATGACATGGAAAAGATGACTTGGAGGCGTGACTAGGACACATGGAATCTTAACATGACTCGGGATGAAACCAAGCCGTACGACACCCTTATGTGATAAATACACATGGCACTCGAGACTGGCGTCTTCATTTACTCATGTTAATCACAATTAGGACTTTCTTTTAGATACACATTCTAAAACCCGATCCTATCTTGCCAACGCCGAAAAGTATCAAGGATCAATGATCGATGAT
The DNA here is from genome assembly GCA_009831015.1 of Picea engelmannii. Lineage (NCBI taxonomy): Eukaryota > Viridiplantae > Streptophyta > Pinopsida > Pinales > Pinaceae > Picea > Picea engelmannii. The sequence goes on along the minus strand of ML784060.1, from coordinate 645,023 downwards.
AAACCTACCCAAGTGCTCCTGGATCAACTCTCTTGAAAAAGTACCGATTCAAAAAGTGTATTGGGGATCGATGACCGACGGTTTCTTTAACGTAGATAAAATCAATTGTTTTAATATTTTTAGATTTTCCCCCACCCCGAGCAAGTGCATCAGTCATCATGTATCAATGGTTTCTTTATGGCTTTTGTCAATGTCTATACCTCCCGTACTTTGCCGATGTCGATGGGGATTGAATATCTCTCGAAACTTCGTGGCAAATAAATTACGCAAAACAAGTCTGCCTTCTGCCGATGGGGCATTGATGATCAATGATTAGTGTAACTGAGTGGCCATTTTACCTTCTTTCATGTTTTCCGACACCGAACACCAGTGCGTTAGTCGCAATTTTAACTACAGATTCCTAGTTTGGATGTCAAGTTCTTTTAGACACGAGGTTTCATTTAAAAATTTCAAACAAACCTGACTTGATTTATAAGAGTCATGAAAACAAAACCAAAATAAACCATCCCCAAAGTGAACCCAAATTAGACAACGAAATAAAACAAGAGGTACCCAAAAGTGATAAAATTTCATAAGGCTTTTAGGGTGCGCTGAGCACTCAACACTTCCTTCAATGTGATGTTCTCTTCCTGCACTATCTGTAAGTTTGTCACATCAGACCTTGCCCTGGACTGAATTTCCTGCGTGACACTAATCTGTAATTTATACAACACCTTCGTTGGGATCTTGGCCAACACCAAGTCCAATGTCTCAATTTCCTTCAAGGGCTTATTTACTTCCTCCTCATCGATGAACAACATTTCAGGTGTTATGATAAAATTGTCGCTCCCCTGCGCTGTGATTTCACTATTTCTGCAACATGCATTTCTTCCCTAGTTTTCGTTGGTTTATCTTTTTTTTGCTGCTCTGCCCTGATCCGTAACTTCTCCAACACAATTTTCACTTCCTGTACTTTCTCCATAATTGAAGCCCTCTGCTTCTCAACATTCTCCCACACCGCTAATAGTTGATCTTTGACTGTTGTGGCTACTAGTTCAACATCATCTGTTGTCAGTGATGTATGAGGTGGTGTTCTATGGGCCTTTTCCTCTTCCTTTCAACATCTGATGGATTAGATGTCTTTTTCATCTGTGTATCCATGCCTGTCCCCTGCCCCATTTCTTCCTCCACAGGTATATCCTATGTCTCTGTCCTTTCTTCTTATAAGTGCACTTGTTATCTTATAACTCTTGGTGTCTGTCCTGTGCACGATGGGCCTTGTGTGGAACCACCCTGTGGTTTCTTTTGCATCCTGCATTTCTTTTGAATTGGGATGCTTCCCCCCACTGGACCTTGTGTTGTATTCTTCTTCTTGTGGGCACCATTTCTGCATGTCTGTTGTGCAGGGACTATTTTGTCCTACTTTTGAGTTTTTCCTCATGACAATGTCTTTGGAATTACTAGCACCTTCCATTCATCATGCCACTCCTGGACCTCCATTTGTATATCCTCCATCGTCACGCAATAGCTCAATTGTAGCCACTCCTTGGTTGGGTCCCTCTTTTCCTACAACCACATGCTATGGCGCATTTCCTAAAAGTTGGAAAACTTTCCAAAATCTTCGACTGTATTAGGGGAAATCCTCCACGTGTCGGCTAATTGGTTATGGATCTTTGACAGGTATAGAGAGAATGCATCATTGTTCACTTTCTTCCTTTTTAGGTCTGTTGTGCTCCTTAAGGAAGTGTACTAGACTATGCCACACTTTCCTACTCTCTGAAGGAACATATTGTATGTTGGTTCTTGCCATCCTACAAGTGAAATGAGGATGAGTAACCACAAGTAGTGGAACTCAGAGCCCAAATCTTGTGTATCCTTACAGTTCTCTAGGAAAGAATTGAGTAAATAAGGGGCCCCATTGAGCTCCCCTTCGTGCACTACGCTGCATTCGCTACCAATCCTGCTGGTACTTCTTCTTTCCTTCACTTGCGCATTAATTTTCACCCTAGCATCCTTGTAGAAAATCTCGTCGCAGGATCATTTATGTCATTGATCCCAATTCCCCTGTTTCCTCTATTTGTGTCATACTTTGCCTTGATTTCATTGGAGATGGCCTTTGCCTTAGTTTTATCTTCCAGCTATTTCTCTGGTTTCTCCCCATCCGTGAGTATCCCAATGATAGCTACAATCAAATCGACATTGATAGGCAAGGGCCTATCCATCCACAAAATTCCTCCATGCACCCTTTCTAGGAGTTGTTTCATATAGCCATTGATGTGTTTACCATGCCCAAAGTGCGGTATATCAAGAAAATTCATGATCCCTGTGTCATAGAGCCCTAGGATCTAGTGCGCAGGATCCAACAGTAGCGCGCTTGATGGGCCCTCTCCTCTACTCTCCATGTAATTATTCTACGCCAAATCCAAGAATTTGACTGTGTCTGCCATGTCGTAGTGTGAGTACTTCATCATGTTTAATTCTCCTATCATTTCATCATCTGATTTTAATCATTCTGGGATTTTTGGCATGACGATCGTCAATTCTTCCCGTGGGTGTGGTATTCCTTGTGCACTGCTTTTAGCTCGGGATTTCTTCTTCCCTTGTGGGGATGACGCCCCAACCTTTGGTATGCCCTCGTGCTCTATTTCTTTCTCTTTTTATATCTCTAAGCCCTACTACACTAAACCCATGGCCTTTTCTTCCTATTGTGGCCCTTTTCCTCTTGACGCGTCAGACTCTATCCTTTCCGCATCTTCCTCAGTTTGCTCGACCTCTTGTGATGGGTTTTGTTCCTCCTCCACTTGCGTGCTAGTGGGATCATAGTCTGGTGTATGGATTTCATCCAAATCCATGATTGTCGACATGTCTTATGTCCCTGTTTGCACCGCCTGAGCATTGGTTCTTGTGTTTCATCCGACCCTACTCAGTGCTCCAACTCTGGTGGTGACATCCTGCTAAAATTTAGACTGTTGAACTATAAATATCCACTTGCTATCACAAATTCTCACTCTCCGTGCTTAAATTTTGCTCTTCATTCTTCTCCTTAGCAAAAAACACAAATGACTTCATTTTCCCCCTTTTTCTGCATTTATAGCAAGACAATATATTGACAACTATTTTGCACTGACAATTGTCAAATTTTCACCTTTTCCTGCGTGCTACACTTTTGGAACCTGTCTACTATTTTCCAGCACACAATGTCTTCAACACTGGTTTTTCTGCGGTGCATTGTTATTGCTAACAATCCTATCACATCATAAACCTTCTAATATTCTCCTTTTTTTTTGTCTTTTTGTTATATTTCTTCTTTTTATGGATTTTTATCTTTTTCTTCTAACATCTACTATATACAATATGTACAATCATACCTTCTCTCATTGTTTTTACCTCAGGTTATTAGGTTGGATGTCTTGATACATCTTCATTCGACTATATTGATACAAGTTTAGTCGACTTCCATTCACCAATCCTATGGGATTCTTCCCTGCAAGATCTTTCAGTTGGATAAAACCTCCATTTGTGATGGCCTCTACTTGATAAGGCCCTAACAAGTGCATCTTGAACTTCCCAGGGTGCTGTAAATACATGCTGTCATAGAGAAGAACTAGATCTCCTTCCTTAAATATTTTATTCTTTATGTTCCTATCATTCCAAGCTTTGTCCTTCGCTTTATGTACCTCCTAGTGAAATCCTGCTAAGATTTTTTCTTCTTCCAACTCCATCAACTGATCAAATATTTCCTTTGCATCACCTTCTTCTGTCATGTTGGTGATTGTTGCAATGCACATACTAGGTACTAAATAATCCAATGGAACCACTGCTTCCTGCCCATACACCAGTCTGAATGGTGTTTGTCTTGTAAGTTTCTTGCATGTAGTCTCGTAAGCCCATAATACTGTTGATACTTTCAAATCCCAATCATCCCTATTCACATTTAAAATCTTTGTCAATGCATTCTCTAGAATCTTGTTAAAAGATTCTACTGTACCATTTTCCTGGGGATGGTAAGGTGTGCTCTTCTGATGATGTATTTCAAATTCTTCTGTCATAGCTCTGATTGTACTGTTAATAAGATGAGTTCCCTGATCACTCAAAAAAATTCTAGGACATCCAAATCTAAACATTGTCCTCTTTAGTAAATGTGGGAAACTATCTTACTTCTATCCCAACCCATCTTACTGTGCGTGTAGCTCTAGCGCACATCCTAGTAGAGACTTCATGCAATATTTGCTGACAGTTTTCTACTCCAATATCCAAATCTGACATGTTGGAATTAATACTCCTCCAACTAAGTACTCCATCTGCAGTTGGATTCACATAGTCTTTCTCTCGCGCAGTAGTCCTATACAAATGGTTCGCATCATCCTCTAGGACATTGTCAGGCATAGGTTCTACATATCTTTCACAATCCGAGGGATCTAAGGGTGCTACTACCCTAAAGTTACCAGCTTCAAATATCATCTTTCTAGTCTTTAAATTAATTATGGCTTGAATATCAAAGGCCCAATCGATTCCCAGTAGTGTTGGAAATGATATAGACTCATCCACCATATCCATTACTTCAAAGTCTGTTGTGGTGCACACACCATATAGATCCATTGTTGTGTTCTTCAATATACCTATGGGAATAACTCTCTGTTGGTTTTCTAGCTTCAATTGGATATTGGAATACCCAAGTGTAGGTTCTCCCATTGCTTCCCAAGTCTTCTTTGGAAAAATGTTGACATCTAATCCTAAGTCTAGGATCACATTTCCCATGTTAAAGTCTCCTATATTTGCATTCAATCTGAACTCTCTACTAGTTATTTTCTTTATATGGACTTGATTAATATTCTTTGGTTATGTTCCTATCGCTTCCTCTATGATATATTTCTTAAGCATATTTTTAAACAAATCCATGGCATTCTCATCGTTAAGTAATTTAAAGAAAGATTCCAGGAAATTCTTTAAGTTGCTTACTTTCTCTGTTTTCTCTCCTTTGTAAGTATGATCCAAAGACCGAGGCATATAAAAAATATGAGTATCATACCTCTGCGTAGTATTCGATGTGGAGGCTACATTCTCCTTTAGGAACTCCTTCTTTGCTTCTTTGAAAGTTTCCTTCTCCTTCTTTGCATCAAACTACTGTTGTGGCTGAGTGTTCTTCTGAATCCAACACTGAGATTCCTTCTTCTTATCATGTGCATCTGCTCCTATCTTCACTCCTCCTCTAGTCACTATATTGATGTTCCTCCCAATATCCCTTATTTCTGTAGCAATCCACCGAAAATTATGGTTATTTATATTCCTCTTCTCCTGGATCTTTTTCATTAACTTCAGGCATTCTTCTGTCACGTGATCTACAGCGCGACAATACATACATGTTGTTGCTGGTTGAGGAAAATCTATAGCACAATGTCCTTGCTGTTTAAATTTATGGTAGATTATAGGCCCTCTGCCTCTTCCCATTCCTCCTTTTCATCTATCTCTAAATCCCCCTCTATTCCCTTGTGGATCCATGTTTTGTTAATGATATTTTGGTGCCTGATTATACTGTGGAGGTTGCTGAAACTGTGGCATTGCTTGAAATTGTTGCGCATTGCCAAACTGTGGTGTAGTCTGTCTTGTCATCAACTCAACCTGCATCATGTATGCATATGAGGTTATTTCCTTCATTAACTCCAGGGTTCTACAATTTTTGTCTTCATTCCCCACTGACTTACAAAAGTTAAAGAAAATGCTCTTCGGTTCTGTCGTGTACTTCTACATCATAGAGAAGTGATAAGGATCATGTCCATGTGTATTTCATATTTCACACCAAGGCCCTCATATAGGAAATGGATTTGGCATCCCTACTCCCAAGTACTGCACAAATTTCAGACACTCATTCTTGTGATGTCCCTTTGATATGCAAAGGGTACACCACACTGCTTCTCTTTTCCCCTACTTTTATTCTGGTTTAATTGCACTATAAATTTCTTCAACTCCTCTATAGTTGGATCAGTCTACTTATATTGATTCTCCTCTAACTACATTGTTGCTTGCAGTGCCTCTGCCTGGGTTTGAAATTTCTGATGTCTCAATGGATATTTGAAGTGTGGTAACAAAGAATTTATAACAACTGTATGTGTTGCATATCATAAATGGGATACTTCAGTTTACCTTTCAATGCCTTGAACTTCTGATCGATGTCCCATACAAATTCTACTGGTTTCTGTCTAACCTCAATCATCTCATTCATAAACTGATCCTCTGATTTAGGCCTATGAAACGCAATGATCAGTTCCTATTTGATCTTTTCTACTGTTCCCGACACACCCTGATTTTTTACTGCTAGATTCATATACCAATCCAATGCGTAGTTTCTGAACATTATTGCTAGTTGTGCTACTTTTTCTACCTCATTAGTGACTCTTTTTGCTTCCCATATTCGCTCACACATGAATATGTGCTTCTCTACATCTTTTGACCCATCCCCATGAAACTATGGTAATATTATTGTTGGATCTACACATTCCATTGTTGAATGTGTTGTACCTTCTCTGCGCGGTACTACTATCTGTGTACTTCTTTTCAGACTTGAACTACCACTTGTATTGCTACAGGTACTTCCACTTGTAACGTGTCACTTCTATTATGATCTTCTAGATTCCTCTAACCGTTAGTCCCTGGTTCTCTAAACAAATCTTTCTTTACTAATGTGTTAATCTTACATGGGGTTGTAGGTTCTACACTGATTCAGATCTGTACAGGGGTACATTCTTCCTCATTAGATCCCGCTCCTCTAGTAATTATTTCACATGTGGCACATAATATTTCTTCAATTTTCTCCATAGCACGAAGATCCTCTACCTCTTTTTCATCACTCTCGAAGCTGTCCCTCTCAGATACTACTCTTTTCTTCCTATTGAGCTTATACTAGTAGGGTCTGCCACTACACGTCATTCATGCCTTCTGCAAAATTTCATGGATATACTCTTGATCAATCATAATGGGATCTTTCTCTTTACTTCTCTCTCCTCTATCCATTTCCCCCTCCATCTCAGACCTTCCTCAATGTTTCCCCTAACTCCCCCATGCACGCATGGTAGTTTAGATGTCTGATTCCATAGTTTGTACCCCTTTATCATGAAATAATCTCTTAATCGAAGTGTACAATGACCTGATGTACCTTCCCCTTGGACCCTTAAGAAAATATTGTTCTGCTATACTGTAATAATTCGATGTATCTACTGCAAACTCAATGATATACCCCACTACAATGTTGTCTAGCAAGAAATCTACTACGCGCATGAATTTTTTATTCACCCTCTTTAACCACGTGACATTCTCTTTTGTCCACTCCACTGATCTAACTCTATTTGTTGGATGGGTATCTTTCAACCGTGCTATCCACTCTTGCAATAGCGTGGGAAACTCACTAAATAAATTATTGTGTATTTCGATACATATGTATCTCTCCAAGTACTGTCGTGGCTTAAGCCTAGGGCTTCTATTATCTTTGTGGGAAAAATATAATTCCTGAACTGTCAAGCATATTTCAATATCTACTTTCGTGGGGTTCCAACCTAAAAACATCCCCTCTCTTAACTCCTCGCACTATACTACATGATACATCCCTCCTGATATAATCTTCTGTGTTCCAACCGGTAACATAACCATTGTTGGATACTTTGGGCTGACCCGAGTTCTAACTATAGGATTACCAACAACCCTTCGACCATCGGGCCTTCTGGATACCATAAGGCAACATAGTGCACAAAGTGCATTGCGCAGTCTCACCCGAGATGGCTTCAATGGGTGGCCGCAGGACTCAGATGTCTGCAACCATGGGATGGGATGTGTATCTCTCTCAGAGGCATTAGATATACTCAACTCCTAGCCCTCAAATTCCCATTTATTATACTGATCCTAACTTTTACCAGTGACACAACATATAACCAATGACACATATTCATTCAATGTTGTGCAATATTATTCCATCTATTATTTTATCATATTTATCATATAACTCATTAACTCAAATATAACCATAATCAATGCAAACATTTATACACATGACAAAAATATACTATGGTTCACCCCCTCATGGGCTACGTCCACAAAGTTTTGTCGCTTTGGCTCTTTATTCATATTCATGCAAAATCTAGTGTTGCACACTGTACAATTCTTCGCCATTACATTCGATCTCCACATATCGTTATAGCCTTCACAAAACTGGGAACATCTTAACCAGTCTCTCAACAAAACACACTAACCAACTAAACGACATCCGAACTAACTTTTTTCACAGTCCTAATACATTCTACTTATACCAAAAATGGGACAAAGCCCTTACCAAAAACCTAACCCTAAGCTAATTAGGTTTGTCCACTTTCCAACTGCTCAATATCACTTGGTCCTCGATCCAACCATTCTCCAAGTCGGCGCTTGCCCACTTTCCAACTACTCCACAACAATTTGTCCACTTTGTAACTTCTTTTCTTGGCGCTACTTTTCCTATTTTTCTGGAAAACTCCCTATTTTTCGGCGCTGCTTTGATTCTTTCCCAAAATTGGCTTGTACCAATACTCCACGATGACTCAAGACTCGAGATATAAAACCAAATCCTAGGGACAACTAATAATCAAAGAGCACACCAAAATAAAGTAAAAAGGCTAATGCACACAAACATGATATAGTTGTTGAAAAGGGGCCTCCCTCACTAGAGTAGGTATGTCTCGCCCAAGAGGGGCCGTAGAATCCCTTCAAAATATTGGAGGTATCATAATCAATTATAAGGGCTCTCGTAGGATTAACAACGCAGTCGGTCAGATCCCCCTGGAGAGGTAATCCTCCATAAAGTTTGTGTTTTGTCTGACTCTTATCTGACTCAGGGTACCTGCAAAATAACCCCTGCAAGTAACCTATGTGGCTACCTATGTCAAGAAACTAGATTCACCACAATATAACCAATGCGTAGGAAAACATTCGTAAGTTCGATCCACCATATGGGCAAGGTAACAAATCCTGAAATCTTGAAAGCACCACCTCTCATGGAGGTAAAGGTACTAGAAAGACCCCCAAATACGAATAGAACCCCAGAAATATCTCTGACCCTAAGAAGGTATTAGAGGGTTATCTATGCAACCAACTTCGCGCAACCTCGTGCTTAACTCCAGTGTGAGAGGAGCCTCTTGAC
>ML784060.1:602688-620870 GCA_009831015.1 Picea engelmannii | reverse complement strand
AAATAATCCAATGGAACCACTGCTTCCTACCCATACACCAGTCTGAATGGTGTCTGTCTTGTAAGTTTCTTGCATGTAGTCTCGTAAGCCCATAATATTGTTGATACTTTCAAATCCCAATCATCCCTATTCACATTTCAAATATTTGTCAATGCATTCTCTAGAATCTTGTTAAAATATTCTACTGTACCATTTTCCTGGGGATGGTAAGGTGTGCTCTTCTGATGATGTATTTCAAATTCTTCTGTCATAGCTCTGATTGTACTGTTAATAAGATGAGTTCCCTGATCACTCAAAAAAATTCTAGGACATCCAAATCTAAACATCCAGGAATTCCTTCACTGGGTCAGCTTCTGCCCATCTGGTTAAGTATTTTGTCACAGTGATGATGTATTTGGATCCTGACCTCCTTGTTGGTGGGTTGATGGGTCCAATGAAATAAAAAACCCATTTATCAAATACTTTTAAAGTTACTTGGGGCATAAGTGGCATTTCATGCCTTCTAGATGGTCTTCCCACCCTCTGACATACATCATAGGTTTGAAAATATTCCTTTGTGTGCTTATGTATTGTGGGACACCATAATCCTATGTGTAACACCTTCTGTGCTTTAGGATTTCATGCATAGTTCCCTCCAACTATCCCCTCACGTGCTTCTGCTAGCACCATGGAGCTTTCATGCTCCATCGCACATCTTCTTAGAATTTCATTTGCACCTAACTTGTATAAATGACCTGAAATCAACTGATAGTTTGCAGCGCACACTGCCAACTATTTTTTCTATGCGACGATAAATTCCTTGGGAGCCATTCCTATGCTCAAAAATCCAACAATGAAAACAAAATAATCATCAACAATCTGAACAAAAAATAAGTTAGCATCAGGAAAATTCTCCTCCAAGTTCCTAGGCTCCTCTCCATTAGTAATTCTTGATAGATGATCTGGTCCTGCATTCAACTTCCCTGGTTTTACTATGATTTTAAAATCATATTCCTAAAAAAATAACAACCATCTACAGATCCTCCCCCCCCAACATTGGCTTGTTAACTAGGTACTTCAAAGTGAAATGATCTGTAAACATATTAAAGTGTTGACCCAATATACAATGTCTGAAATTTTGTAGGGACTACACCATAGCCACACCTTTCCTTTCTGTAGTATTATAGTTCTGCTCAGACTCAAAAAAATTTCTACTAGCAAAATATATTGGGTGATCAATGTCTCCTTCACTTGGTTGTTCCAAAAATGCTCCAAGTGGGATGGATGAAGTGTCCACATGCACATGAAATTCTTTTGTCCAATCTGGAAAGCTCAAAATTGGTGTTGTCGTCATCTTCTCTTTCAATATGTCCAAGATCTCTTGACATTCATCATTCCACTGAAACCTAATGTCTTTCTTTAGTAACTTCTCCTTGGGTGTAGTAATCTTTGCATAGCCCTTTATGAATTTCTTGTAGTACCCTACATGGCCCAATGTTTCTCTCAACTGGTGCACTGACTTTGGTGGTGGTAAATTGGCAATAACAACACTCTTCGCAAGGTCTACTATCAAGCCTTGTTTGTATACAATGTGTCCAAGTAGGAGTCCAAATGGTGTATTGAATATGCATTTCCTAATGTTCAAGGAAACATGACATTGCCTACATATTTCTAACATTGACCTCGGAATTTCTACATGGTCTTTCAATAAATTGAATATTGTCCAATCATCGAGATACACCTCTAGAAATTTATATATAAAGTCCTTGAATGAAACTACTACTACTCTAGAAAATATTGTTGGTGCATTATTTAAACCAAATGATATGACCCCCACTCTATTGCAAATGTGGTTTTTCACCTATCCTCCAGAGCAATTATGATACGATGGTAATCTTAAAATCCATCTGTGAAAGAGTACACTTCCTGTCCTCCCACATTCTCTAAAACCTCATCTGTAAATGGAGTAGGAAAATGATCATGCAGACATGCATCATTTAATTTCGTCAGATCCACACATATCCTAATCCCTCCATTATTCTTTTCCTGGAACACCATTGGAACAATTCATTTTGATTCTTCCACGGGCTCTATGATTCTTGAGTCTAGAATTCTGTCAATTTCTGCCTTAAATTTCTGCTTATAGATGGGGTTTAATCTGTATAGTCTTTGTCTAACTAGTCTTGCATCTGGTTTGAGGGGTATCTTCATTTCTTCAATTTATCCTACTACCCCTTTCATCTTTGGAAATGTGGCTGGGAATAAGTCACTATACTCGTGCAGTAATTCAATTATCTTTTCCATTGTCTCATTGTCCCAGTAATCCCCGATGCTAGCTCTCTTGGGCTTCTTTCTAGTCCCAATATCGACCCTTTTAATATTCATAGGTGCAGTGAACTCTTATAATTGTAACATGAGTCTTTCCAACCCTCTTTCTCCTTCCCCTTCTGCTATTTTTATGTCACATGGGTTTTCCTATGCTTCTTCATGCTCTGCGACCTGATAATAGTAAACTAATTGTTCAAGTGTTTCTCTTCTGAAATCTCTATATATTTTCACTGTATCTACCCCATACTCTTCAAATATCTTCTTTTTGATCCTATGTAATGCTAGACCCACCCATGGACTCTCACTTTCAAATGCAAAGGTCCTAATAAAGTTCTACTGCACTGCACCCCAACTTGCAGTTTCTCTACGCAGTTCCTGCTCCTTGTACCAATTACTTGGTATTCCTTCTATTGTATGGATAAAATAATGTGTCCATTTACTTGGTGGTACCAATATCCAATTAGTGATGCAATCATTTATGTGATGTCTTGGATTCCCTCTTCCATCATACTTCTGTAAGGGTCTATCATGCTCACTCCTACCAAATCTTATGCGCATTAGTCACTTACACTGATACCAGTCTTGAATTTCCTTCTTATGTGCACCCCACCATCATGTAGGTGTGTCCCTTAGTGCTATATCCAACACTAATAATATATGACTATCCAAAACCTCGGATTCAAACTCTGTCTAGAATTTTTTTACATTGTCCTCTTCAGTAAATGTGGGAAACTATCTTACTTCTATCCCAACCCATCTTACTGTGCGTGTAGCTCTAGCGCACATCCTAGTAGAGACTTCATGCAATATTTGCTGACAGTTTTCTACTCCAATATCTAAATATGACATGTCGGAATTAATACTCCTCCAACTAAGTACTCCATCTGTAGTTGGATTCACATAGTCTTTCTCTCACGCAGTAGTCCTATACAAATGGTTCACATCATCCTCTAGGACATTGTCAGGCATAGGTTCTACATGTCTTTCACAATCCGAGGGATCTAAGGGTGATACTACCCTAAAGTTACCAGCTTCAAATATCATCTTTCTAGTCTTTAAATTAATTATGGCCTGAATATCAAAGGCCCAATCGATTCCCAGTAGTGTTGGAAATGATATAGACTCATCCACCATATACATTACTTCAAAGTCTGTTGTGGTGCACACACCATATAGATCCACTGTTGTGTTCTTCAATCTACCTATGGGAATAACTCTCTGTTGGTTTTCTAGATTCAATTGGATATTGGAATACCCAAGTGTAGGTTCTCCCATTGCTTCCCAAGTCTTCTTTGAAAAAATGTTGACATCTAATCCTAAGTCTAGGATCACATTTCCCATGTTAAAGTCTCCTATATTTGCATTCAATCTGAACTCTCTACTAGTTATTTTCTTTATATGGACTTGATTAATATTCTTTGGTTATGTTCCTATCACTTCCTCTATGATATATTTCTTAAGCATATTTTTAATCAAATCCATGGCATTCTCATCATTAAGTAATTTAAAGAAAGATTCTAGGAAATTCTTGAAGTTGCTTACTTTCTCTGTTTTCTCTCCTTTGTAAGTATGATCCAAATACCGAGGCATATAAAAAATACGAGTATCATACCTCTGCACAGTATTTGATGTGGAGGCTACATTATCCTTTAGGAACTCCTTCTTTTCTTCTTTGAAAGTTTCCTTCTCCTTCTTTGCATCAAACTACTGCTGTGGCTGAGTGTTATTCTGAATCCAACACTGAGATTCCTTCTTCTTATCATGTGCATCTGCTCCTATCTTCACTCCCTCCTCTAGTCACTATATTGATGTTCCTCCCAAGATCCCTTATTTCTGTAGCAATCCACCGAAAATTATGGTTATTTATATTCCTCTTCTCCTGGATCTTTGTCATTAACTTCGGGCATTCTTCTGTCACGTGATCTGCAGTGCGACAATACATACATGTTGTTGTTGTTTGAGGAAAATCTATAGCACAATGTCCTTGCTGTTTAAATTTATGGCAGATTATAGGCCCTCTGCCTCTTCCCATTCCTCCTCTTCATCTACCTCTAAATCCTCCTCTATTCCCCTGTGGATCCATGTTTTGTTAATGATATTTTGGTGCCTGATTATACTGTGGAGGTTGTTGAAACTGTGGCATTGCTTGAAATTGTTGCATATTTCCAAACTGTGGTGTAGTCTGTCTTGTCATCAACTCAACCTGCATCATGTATGCATATGAGGTTATTTCCTTCATTAACTCCAGGGTTCTACAATTTTTTTCTTCATTCCCCACTGACTTACAAAAGTTAAAGAAAATGCTCTTCGATTTTGTCGTGTACTTCTACATCATAGGGAAGTGATAAGGATCATGTCCATGTGTCTTTCATATTTGACACCAAGGCCCTCCTATAGGAAATGGATTTGGCATGCCTACTCCCAAGTACTGCACAAATTTCAGACACTCATTCTTGTGATGTCCCTTTGATATGCAAAGGGTACACCACACTGCTTCTCTTTTCCCCTACTTTTATTCTGGTTTAATTGCACTGTAAATTTATTCAGGTATTCCTTCAACTCCTCTATAGTTGGATCAGTCTACTTATATTGATTCTCCTCTAACTGCATCCCTGCTTGCAGTGCCTCTTCCTGGGTTTGAAATTTATGCTGTCTCAATGGATATTTGAAGTGTGGTAACAAAGAATTTATAACAACTGTATGTGTTGCATATCAGAAATGGGATACTTCAGTTTAACTTTCAATGCCTTGAACTTCTGATCGATGTCCCATACAAATTCTGCTGGTTTCTGTCTAACCTCAATCATCTCATTCATAAACTGATCCTCTGATTTAGGCCTATGAAACTCAATGATCAGTTCCTATCTGAACTTTTCTACTGTTCCTGACGCACCCTGATTTTTTACTGCTAGATTCATATACCAATCCAATGCGCAGTTTCTGAACATTATTGCTAGCTGTGCTACTTTTTCTACCTCATTAGTGACTCTTTTTGCTTCCCATATTCGCTCACACATGAATATGTTCTTCTCTACGTCTTTTGAACCATCCCCATGAAACTATGGTAATATTATCATTGGATCTACACCTTCCATTGTTGAATGTGTTGTACCTGCTCTACGCGGTACTACTATCTGTGTACTTCTTTTCAGACTTGAACTACCACTTGTATTGCTACTGGTACTTCCACTTGTAACGCCACTTCTATTATGATCTTCTAGATTCCTCTAACCGTTAGTCCCCGGTTCTCTAAACAAATCTTTCTTTACTAATGTGTTAATCTTACATGGGGTTGTAGGTTCTACACTGATTCAGATCTGTACAGGGGTACATTCTTCCTCATTAGATCCCGCTCCTCTAGTATTTATTTCACATGTGGCACATAATATTTCTTCAATGTTCTCCATAGCATGAAGATCCTTTACCTCTTTTTCATCAGTCTTGAAGCTGTCCCTCTCAGATACTACTCTTTTCTTCCTATTGAGCTTATACTAGTAGGGTCTTCCACTGCACGTCGTTCCTGCCTTCTGCAAAAGTTTATGGATATACTCTTGATCAATCATAATGGGATATTTCTCTTTACTTATCTCTCCTCTATCCATTTCCCCCTCCATCTCAGACCTTCCTCAGTGTTTCCCCTAACTCCCCCATGCACACATGGTAGTTTAGATGTCTGATTCCATAGTTCGTACCCCTTTATCATGAAATAATCTCTTGATCAAAGTGTACAATGACCTAATGCACCTTCTTCTTGGACCCTTAAGAAAATATTGTTCTGCTATACTGTAATAATTCGATGTATCTACTGCAAACTCAATGATATACCCCAATACAATGTTGTCTAGCAAGAAATCTACTACGCGCATGAATTTTTTATTCACCCTCTTTAACCACGCGACATTCTCTTTTGTCCACTCCACTGATCTAACTCTATTTGTTGGGTGGGTATCTTTCAACCGTGATATCCAATCTTGCAATAGCGTGGGAAACTCACTAAATAAACTATTGTGTATTTCGATAAATATGTATCTCTCCAAGTACTGTCGTGGCTTAAGCCTAGGGATTCTATTATCTTTGTGGGAAAAATCTACTTCCTAAACTGTCAAGCATATTTCAATATCTACTTTCGTGGGGTTCCAACCTAAAAACATCCCCTCTCTTAACTCCTCGTACTATACTGCATGATACATCCCTCCTGATATAATCTTCTACGTTCCAACCGATAACATAACCATTGTTGGATACTTTGGGCTGACCCAAGTTCTAACTATAGGATTACCAACAACCCTTCGACCATCGGGCCTTCTGGATACCATAAGGCAACATAGTGCACAAAGTGCATTGCGCAGTCTCACCCGAGATGGCTTCAATGGGTGGCCATAGGACTCAGATGTCTGCAACCATGGGATGGGATGTGTATCTCTCTCAGAGGCATTAGATCTACTCAAATCCTAGCCCTCAAATTCCCATTTATTATACTGATCCTAACTTTTACCAGTGACACAACATATAACCAATGACACATATTCATTCAATGTTGTACAATATTATTCCATCTATTATTTTATCATATTTATCATATAACTCATTAACTCAAATATAACCATAATCAATGCAAACATTTATACACATGACAAAAATATACTATGGTTCACCCCCTCATGGGCTACGTCCACAAAGTTTTGTCGCTTTGGCTCTTTATTCATATTCATGCAAAATCTAGTGTTGCACACTGTACAATTCTTCGCCATTACATTCGATCTCCACATATCGTTATAGCCTTCACAAAACTGGGAACATCTTAACCAGTCTCTCAACAAAACACACTAACCAACTAAACGACATCCGAACTAACTTTTTTCACAGTCCTAATACATTCTACTTATACCAAAAATGGGACAAAGCCCTTACCAAAAACCTAACCCTAAGCTAATTAGGTTTGTCCACTTTCCAACTGCTCAATATCACTTGGTCCTCGATCCAACCATTCTCCAAGTCGGCGCTTGCCCACTTTCCAACTACTCCACAACAATTTGTCCACTTTGTAACTTCTTTTCTTGGCGCTACTTTTCCTATTTTTCTGGAAAACTCCCTATTTTTCGGCGCTGCTTTGATTCTTTCCCAAAATTGGCTTGTACCAATACTCCACGATGACTCAAGACTCGAGATATAAAACCAAATCCTAGGGACAACTAATAATCAAAGAGCACACCAAAATAAAGTAAAAAGGCTAATGCACACAAACATGATATAGTTGTTGAAAAGGGGCCTCCCTCACTAGAGTAGGTATGTCTCGCCCAAGAGGGGCCGTAGAATCCCTTCAAAATATTGGAGGTATCATAATCAATTATAAGGGCTCTCGTAGGATTAACAACGCAGTCGGTCAGATCCCCCTGGAGAGGTAATCCTCCATAAAGTTTGTGTTTTGTCTGACTCTTATCTGACTCAGGGTACCTGCAAAATAACCCCTGCAAGTAACCTATGTGGCTACCTATGTCAAGAAACTAGATTCACCACAATATAACCAATGCGTAGGAAAACATTCGTAAGTTCGATCCACCATATGGGCAAGGTAACAAATCCTGAAATCTTGAAAGCACCACCTCTCATGGAGGTAAAGGTACTAGAAAGACCCCCAAATACGAATAGAACCCCAGAAATATCTCTGACCCTAAGAAGGTATTAGAGGGTTATCTATGCAACCAACTTCGCGCAACCTCGTGCTTAACTCCAGTGTGAGAGGAGCCTCTTGACATCACTAATTACACAATGGATTTCACACTTTCAAGGACAAAGGGATGCATACTTGATATGAAGTGAAATTTCTCCAGAGCGTCTTTGCTCTCAAAATTGAATTGTTCAATCTCCTCAACGATTGGATATGGCTCAATTTATAGCCTTCAAATAGAACTGAAGGTTCAATTTAGATCATTCCCAGTATCTGGAAGGTCAAAGATCATGGATCTCGTGACATGGCATGGAAACCCGACATAATTTTTAATTTTGAGCACAAAACTCGATGTACGCGGGCTGTAGTGGAGCAACCTACGTATATGCTTGTTGTATAACTGATAGGGTGCGTATATTTGGAAACCTATGTTTTTTTTGCTCTGGAAGGTACAAAAAGGGACTTCAAGTCTACATAGGGAAATGGAAATTCCATCCAAGCAAGTTACATGGGGTGAGGAAAAATGTGTTGTAACAAAATGGGAATCACAAGCCAAAGGACTAGTAATTGTCAATGAAGTGGAAGGAGGATATAGCTCAAAGAGGTATTGAAGGAAGGTTTTTGTTATGACAACCTTAGATATGGGTGAATGGATAGTGGAATTAGGGGGCACACGTGCCTTTTCCATGTTTAGTGGACCCCACTTATCCATCTAGGTATGTAAGGAAATATAGATACATCGAGACACACAATGAATATGAAAGTAAGAAAGTCTTAAAATTGTGCTAGTTGCGGAAAACAATAGCTTTGGTTTTAATTAATAGGTAAGTTGATGGGAGTAAATGACTAAATATGGTTTGATATTTAATGTTCCACATTGATTTTGACTTTGAGTTGGTGAAGTTCATGCAACTCATTTAGTAAGAGGATAAATATCGTCACAATTGCAATTTAACATACGATTAGGATAACACAAGTGTACAATAAATGATGGTAGAAGTCATAAATCAACCATCATCATATGTCAATAGTGCTAACCCAATTCTATGATCATGATCCATGTAGAATGTCAATATTATAATGCACAATGAGCACAAAATAACATCAGGAAAATTCTCCTCCAAGTTCCTTGGCTCCTTTCCATTAGTAATTATTGACAGATGACCTGGTCCTACATTCAACTTCCCTGGTTTTACTATGATTTCAAAATCATATTCCTGAAACAATAACAACCATCTACATATCCTCCCCCCCAACACTGGCTTGTTAACTAGGTACTTCAAAGTGGAATGATCTGTAAACATATTAAAGTGTTGACCCAATAGATAATGTTTGAACTTTTGTAGGGAATACACCATAGCCGTACCTTCCCTTTTTGTAGTATTATAGTTCTGCTCAGACATAGAAAATTTTCTACTAGAAAAATATATTGGGTAATCAATGTATCCTTCACCTGATTGTTCCAAAACTACTCCAAGTGGGATGGATGAAGCGTCCACATGTAGATGAAATTCTTTTGTCCAATCTGGAAATCTCAAAATTGGTGTTGTCACCATATTCTCTTTTAGTATGTACAAGCTCTCTTGGCATTCATCATTCCACTGAAGCATGATGTCTTTCTTTAGTAACTTCTCCACGGGCCCAATAATCTTTGCATAGACCTTTATGAATTTCATGTAGTAACCTGTGTGGTCCAATGTTTCTCTCAATTGGCGCACTGACTTTGGTGGTGGTAAATTGACAATAACAACAATCTTTGCAAGGTCTACTATCAAGCCTTGTTTGCATAAAATGTGTCCAAGTAGGATTCCAAACGGTGTACTGAATATAAATTTCCTAATGTTCAAGGAAATATGACATTGCCTACATCTTTCTAACATTAACCTCAAAATTTCTACATGGTCTTTCAATAAACTGAATATTATCCAATCATCGAGATACACCTCTAGAAATTTATGTATAAAGTCCTTGAATGCAGGTACTACTACTCTGGAAAATATTGTTGGTGCATTCTTTAAACCAAATGGAATTACTGTGTATTGATATGACCCCCACTCTATTGAAAATGTGGTTTTGCACTTGTCCTCCGGAGAAATTCTGATATGATGATAACTTGAAAATCCATCTGTGAAAGAGTACACTTCCTGTCCTCCCACATTATCTAAAACCTCATCTGTAAATGGAGTAGGAAAAGGATCATGCAGGCATGCATCATTTAATTTCCTCAGATCCACACATATCCAAATCCATCCAGTATGCTTTTCCTGGACCACCATTCGACTAATCCATTTTGATTCTTTCGCAGGCTCTATGATTCTTGATTCTAGAATTCTGTCAATTTCTGCTTATAGATGGGGTTTAATCTGTATGGTCTCTTTCTAACTGGTCTTGCATCTGGTCTGAGGGGTATCTTCATTTATCCAAGTTATCCTAATGCCCCTTTCATCTCTGAAAATGTGGCTGGGAATAAGTCACTATACGCGTGCAGTAATTCAATTATCTTTTCCATTGTCTCACTGTCCTAGTAATCCCCAATGCTGGCTATCTTGGGATTCTCTCCAGTCCCAATATTGACCTTTTTAATATTCATAGGTGCAGTGAAATATTATGATTCTAACAGGGGTCCTTCCAACCCTCTTTCGCCTTCCCCTTCTGCTATCTGTATGTCACGTGGGTTTTCCTCTGCTTCTTCATCATCTGCGACCTTATAATAGTAAATTAATTGTTCAAGTGTTTCTCTTCTAAAATCTCTATCTACTGTCACTGTATCTACCCCATACTCTTCAAATATATTATTTTCAATCCTCTGTAATGCTATGTCCACCCATGGATTCTCACTTTCACATGAAACGGTCCTAATAAAGTTCTGTTGCATTGCGCCCCAACTTGCAGTTTCTCTGCGCAGTTCCTGTTCCTTGTACCAATTACTTGGTATTCCTTCTAATGTATGAATAAATTAATGTGTCCATTTCCTTGGTGGTACCAATATCCAGTTAGTGACACAATCATTTATGTGATGTATTGGGTTACCTCTTCCATCATACTTTTTTAAGGGTCTATCCTGTTGAATCCTACCAATATTATGTGCATCAGTTGTTTACACTGATACCAGTCCTGAATTGCCTTCTTATGTGCACCCCACCATCATGCAGGTGTGTCCCTCGGTGCTATATCCAACACTAATAATCTATGAATATCCAAAACCTCTGATTCAAACTCTGTCTGGAATTTTTCTACATTGTCCTCTTTAGTAAATGTGGGACATTGTCTTACTTCTGTCCCAACCCATCTTACTGGGCGTGTAACTCTAGCGCACATCCTAGTAGAGACTTCATGCAATGTTTGCTTCCAATTTTCTACTCCAGTATCCGAATTTGACATGTCAAAATTAATACTCCTCCAACTAAGTACTCCATCTGCAGTTGGATTCACATAGTCTTTCTCTCGTGCAATATTCCTATACAAATGGTTCACATCATCCTCTAAAACATTGTCAGGCAAAGGTTCTACATATCTTTCACAATCCGAGGGATCTAAGGGTGCTGCTACCCTAAAGTTTCCAGCTTCAAATATCATCTTTCTAGTCTTTAAATTAATTATGGCCTGATTATCAAAGGCCCAATCAATTCCCAGTAGTGTTGGACATGATATAGACTCATCCACCATATCCATTACTTCAAAGTCTGTTGTGGTGCGCACACCATCTAGATCCACTATTGTGTTCTTCAATCTACCTATGGGAATCACTCTCTGTTGGTTTTCTGGCTTCAATTGGATATTGGAATACCCAATTGTAGGTTCTCCCATTGCTTCCCAAGTCTTCTTTGGAAAAATGTTCACATCTGATCCTAAGTCTAGGATCACATTTCCAATGTTAAAGTCTCCTATATTTGCATTCAATTTGAACTCTCTACTAGTTATTTTATTTATATGGACTTGATTAATAATCTTTGGCTCTATTCTTACTGCTTCCTCTATGCTATATTTCTCAAGCATACTTTTAATAAAATCCATGGCATTCTCATCGTTAAGTAATTTAAAGAAAGATTCCAGGAAATTCTTTAAGTTGCTTACTTTCTCTGTTTTCTCTCCTTTGTAAATATGATCCAAAGACTGAGGCATATAAAAAATATGAGTATCATACCTCTATGCATTATTTGATCTGGAGGCTACATTATCCTTTAGGAACTCCTTCTTTGCTTCTTTGAAAGTTTCCTTCTCC
The DNA here is from genome assembly GCA_009831015.1 of Picea engelmannii. NCBI lineage: Eukaryota > Viridiplantae > Streptophyta > Pinopsida > Pinales > Pinaceae > Picea > Picea engelmannii. Next base: position 608,673 of record ML784060.1, on the reverse strand, counting down.
TTCTTTGCATCAAACTGCTGTTGTGGCTGAGTGTTTTTCTAAATCCAACACTGAGATTCCTTCTTCTTATCATGTGCATCTGTTCCTATGTTCACTCCTCCTCTAGTCATTATATTGATGTTCCTCCCAAGATCCCTTATTTCTACAACAATCCACTAAAAATTATGGTTATTTAGATTCCTCTTCTCCTGGATATTCGTCATTAACTTCGGGCATTCTTCTGTCACGTGATCTGTTGTGTGACAATACATACATGTTTCTACTGGTTGAGGACAATCTATAGCATAATTTCCTTACTGTTGAAAGTTATGGAAAATAATAGGCCTTCTACCTCTTCCCATTCCTCCTCTTCCTATACCTATAAATCCTCCTCTATTCCCATGTGGATCCATGTTCTGTTGATGATATTCTGGTGTTTGATTATATTGTGGAGGTTGTTGAAACTATGCCACTGCTTGAAATTGCTACGCATTGCCAAACTATGGCATAGTCTGTCATGTCATCAACTCAACCTGCATCATGTATGCATATGAGGTTCTTTCCTTCATTAACTCTAGGGTTCTACAATTTTTGTCTTCATTCCCCACCGACTTATAAAAGTTACAGAAAATACTCTTCGTTTATGTCGTGTACTTATGCATCATAGGGAAGTGATAAGGATCATGTCCATGTGTCTTGAATATTTCACACCAAAGCCCTCCTGTAGGAAATGGATTTGTAAGCCCCACTCCCAAGTACTGTGCAAATTTCAGACACTCATTCTTGTGATGTCCCTCTGATCTGCAAAGGGTACACCACATTGCTTCTCTTTTCTCCCTACTTTTATTCTGGTTTAATTTCACTATAAATTTCTTTAGATCTTCCTTCAAATCCTCTATAGTTGGATTTGTCTACTTATATTGATTCTCCTCTAACTTCATTGCTTCTTGCAGTTCCTCTACCTGGGTTTGAAATTTTTGCTGTCTCAATGGATATTTGAAGTGTGGTAACAAAGAATTTATAACAATTGTATGTGTTTCATATAAGAAATGGGATACTTCAGTTTACCTTTCAATGTCTTGAACTTATGATCGATGTCTGATACAGACTCTATTGGTTTCTGTCTAATCTCAATCATCTCATTCGTAAATTGATCCTCTGATTTCAGCCTATGAAAATCAATGATCAGTGCATGTTTGATATTTTCTACTATTCCCGGCGCACCCTAAACATTTCATCTCATTCATAAAATGATCCTTTGATTTTGGCCTCTGAAATCCAATGATCAATGCATGTTTGATCTATGCTATTGTTCCTGGCGCAACCTGATTGTTTGGTGTTAGATTCATATACCAATCCAACGCGCAGTTTCTGAACGTTATTTCTAGTTGTGCTACTTTTTATACCTCATTAGTGATTCTTTTTGCTTCCCATATTTGATCACACATGATTAGGTGCTTCTCTAGGTATTTTGATCCATCCCCATGAAACTCTGGTAATCTTATCGTTGGATTTACACCTGCCATTGTTGAATGTGTTGTACCTGCTCCACGCGGTACTACTATTTGTGTACTTCTTTTCAGACTTGAACTACCACTAGTATTGCTACTGGTACTTCCACTTGTACCGTCACTTCTATTATGATCTCCTAGATTCCTATCATTGTTATTCCCTAGTTCTCTAAACAACTCTTTCTTTACTAATGTGTTAATCGTACATGGGGTTGTAGGTTCTACACTGATTCAGATCTGGATAGGGGTACCTGCTTCCTCATTAGATCTTCCTCCTCTAGTAATTATTTCATATGTGGCACACAATATTTATTCAATGTTCTCCATAGCATGAACATCCTCTACCTCTTCTTCATCACTGTCCAAGCCTTCCATCTCAGAGACTAATATTTTCTTCCTATTGAGATTATACTAGTAGGGTCTACCACTATGCGTCATTCCCGCCTTCTACAAAATTTCATGGATCTACTCTTGATCAATCAAAATGGGATATTTCTCTTTACTGCTCTCTCCTCTATCCATTTCCCCCTCCATCTCATATCTTCCTCAGTGTTTCCCCTACCTCCCCCATGCACGCATGGTAGTTTAGTTGTCTGATTCCATAGTTAGTACCCCTTTATCATGAAATAATCTCTTGATCGAAGTGTTCAATGGCCTGATGTACCTTCCCCTTGAACCCTTAAGAAAATATTGTTCCGCTACACTGTAAGAATTCGATGTATCTACTGCAAACTCAATGATATACCCCACTACAATGTTGTCTAGCCAGAAATATACTACGCACATGAATTTGTTATTCACCCTCTTTAACCACACAATATTCTCTTCTGTCCACTCCATTGATCTAACTCTATTTGTCAGATGGGTATCTTTCAACTGTGATATCCACTGCTACAATAGTGTGGGAAACTCACTAAAGAAACTCTCATGTATTTCGATAAATATGTATCTCTCCAAGTATTGTTGTGGCTTAAGCCTAGGGTTTCTATTATTTTTGTGGGAAAACTCTACTTCCTGAACTGTCAACCATCTTTCAATCTCCACTTTCATGGGGTTCCAACCTAAAAACATGCCCTCTCTTAACTCCTCGCACTATACTACATGATACATCCCTCCCGATATAATATTCTGCGTTCCAATTGATAACATAACCATTATTGGCTGCTTTGGGCTGACCCAGGTTCTAACTATAGGATTACCAACAACCCTTCAACCATCGACCCTTCTGGATACCATAAGGCAACATAGTGCACAAAGTGCATTGTGCAGTCTCACCCGAGATGGGTTCAATGGGTGGCCACAGGACTCATATGTCTTGTAACCATGGGATGGGATGTGCATCTCTCTCATAGGCATTAGATATACTCAACTCCTATCCCTCAAATTCCTATTTATTATATTGATCCTAACTTTTACCAGTGACACAACATATAACCAATGACATAGATTCATTCAATGTTGCACAATATTATTCCATCTATTATTTTATCATATTTATCATATAACTCATTAACTCAAATATAACCATAATCAATGCAAACATTCATACACATGACACAAATATACCGTGTTTCACCCCCTCGTGGGCTACGTCCACAATTTTTTTTTCGCTTTGGCTCTTTATTCATATTCATGCAAAATCTAGTGTTGCACACTATACAATTCTTCCACCATTACATTTGATCTCCACTTATCATGATAGCCTTCAAAAATTGGGAACATCTTAACCAGTCTCTCAACAAAACACCCTAACCAACTAAAGGATATCTGAACTAACTTTTTTTCACAGTCCTAATACATTCTACTTATACCAAAAATGGGACAAAGCCCTTACAAAAAAACTAACCCTAAGCGAATTAGGTTTGTCCACTTTCCAACTTCTCAATCTCGACTGGTCCTCGATCCAACCATTCTCCAAGTCGATGCTTGTCCACTTTCCAACTGCTCCGCAACAATTTGTCCACTTTGTAACTGCTTTTCTCGGTGCCACTTTTCCTTTTTTTTTTTCTGGAAAACTCCCTATTTTTCAGTGCTGCTTTGATTCTTTCCCAAAATTGGCATGTGCCAACACTCCACGATGACTCAAGACTCGAGATATAAAACCAAATCCTAGGGACAACTAATAATCAAAGAGCACACAAAAATAAAGTAAAAAGGACAATGCACACAAACATGATATAGTGGCTGAAAAGGGGCCTCCCTCACTAGAGTAGGTATGTCTCGCCCAAGAGGGGCTTGATACTCCCTTCAAAAGGTTGGAGGTATCATAATCAATTATAAGGGTCCTCATGGGATTAACAACGCAGTCGGTCAGATCCCCCTGGAGAGGTAATCCCCCATAAAGGTTGTGTGTTGTCCGACCCTTATTTGACTCAGGGTACCTGCAGAATAACCCCTGCAAGTAACCTATGTGGCTACCTATGTCAATCAACTAGAGTCACCACAATATAACCAATGCACATGTGAATAGTTGTAAGTTTGGTCCACCATATGGGTAGGGTAACAAAGCCCAAAATCTTGAAAGCACCGCCTCTCATGGAGGTAAAGGTACTAGAAAGACCCCCAAATACGAATAGAACCCCAGAAATATCTCTGACGCTAAGAAGGTATTAGAGGGCTATCTATGAAACCAACTTCGCACAACCTTGTGCTTAACTCCAGTGTGAGCGGAGCCTCTTAACGTCACTAATTACTCAATGGATTTCACACTTTCAAGGACAAAGGGATGCATACTTGATATGAAGTGAAAGTTCTCTAGAGCATCTTTGCTCTCAAAGTTGAATTGTTTAATCTCCTCAAGGCTTGGATATGGCTCAATTTATAGCCTTCAAATGGAACTGAAGGGCCGATTCAGAGCTTTCCCAGTATATGGAAGGTCAAGGATCATGGATCTCGTGACATGGCATGGAAACCCGACATAATTTTTAATTTTGAGCACCAAAATCGATGTACGCGGGTTGTAGTGGAGCAACCTATGTATACGCTTGTTGTATAACCGATAAGGTGCATATATGTGGAAAAATATTCTTTTTTGGCTCTGGAAGGTACAAAAAGGGACTTCAAGTCTACATAGGGAAATGGAAAGGCCATCCAAGCAAGTTGGATGGGGTGAGGAAAAAATTGTTGTAACAACATGGGAATAACAAGCCAAAAGACTAGTAATTGTCAATGAAGTGGAAGGAGGATCTAGCTCAAAGAGGTATTGAAGGAAGGTTTTCATTATGACAACCTTAGATATGGGTGAATGGATAGTGGAATTAGGGGGCACATGTGCCTTTCCCATGTTTAGTGGACGCCACTTATCCATCTAGGTATGTAATGAAATATAGATTCATCGAGACACACAATGATTATGAAAGTAAGAAAAGCTTAAAATTGTGCTAGTTGTGGAAAACAATAGCTTTGGTTTTAATTAATAGGTAAATTGATGGGAGTAAATGACTAAATATGGTTTGATATTTAATGTTCCACATTGATTTTGACTTTGAGTTGTGAAGTTCATGCAACTCATTTAATAATTTAGTAAGGGGATAAATATCATCACAATTGAAATTTAACATACGATTAGGATAACACAAGTATACAATAAATGATGGTAGAAGTCATACATCTGCTAACCCAATTCTATGATCATGATCCATGTATAATGTCAATATTATAATGCACAATGAGCACAAAATAACATATACCTATAACTATCTATGACACCACTCATTGTTGACCTCTTCACAAGTTAGTCCAATATAAAAACTATATTGAACCATATTTATCCTTACCACTTTATTTATTAAACATTAAAATTTTCACTACTAAACCAATTGTATAATCGTGATCCATGTAAAATATCAATTTTATAATACACAATGAGCACAAAATAACATCCACCTATAACTATATATGATACCACTAATTGTTTACCTCTGCATGTTAATCCAATATAAAAACCATATTTATATTTATCCTTACACTTTATTTATTCAACATTAAAATTTTCTTTACAAATTACTCTGATATAAAAACTATATTTAGCCATATTTATCCTTGCCACTTTATTTTTCATCACAATGTGAGATATTTTTTCGTCATTAGAAAGGTTTATAACCATCACTCATAAAAACTATTCACTTTATTAGAAAGGTTTATAACCATCACTTATAAAAACTATTCACTTTATCCTTTCCCCCTTATTTATTAAACATTAAAATTTTCATCACAATGTGATGAGATTTTCTCATCATAAATAGAATGAAATTTTGTCAAGAGGAGACGTTAGTGGATTTGTATATATCATGGATAACCCATAAATCACTTAAAGTCAAGGTGGCCCACTTAGCCATGGAATGATTGCACTCCATTGTTTTATACATTCAACACTATGACATCATGCTCACCTAAAACAAACCCACTTTTAATAAAATTCTCAATATTTGTCTATGTTTATCCTTGTATCATGCTCACCTAAAATAATTCCACTTTTAATAAAATTCATTCTCAC
>ML784060.1:583290-596131 GCA_009831015.1 Picea engelmannii | reverse complement strand
TGTCACTTTACTTTATCATTTAAATAATGATTTCATCTTTTAGGTCACTTTGACTTCTTTCACCTTGGGAGCTTCAAGCCTTCATGTGGGGGTCCTTCATCTTCGTAAGGCCATAACTCTCAAACCATGAGGAGTTATGTGATATTCCACATACCACCATAAATGGCATGTCAAGCACTATCCATCTAGTATAGTTTCACCAACAATTTCCTTGATCTTCATCTCGTTATTTCACATACAAGCATGGGTCCTCTAACCATTCTTCTAGGATAACTCAATCCGCAAAGCATCTTCCCATGAGGGCTTTCACCATAAGGGGACCACTTTGGAGTCTGTCCGTTTGTGCACCTTATCAATCATGATAAGACAATAATGAGAGCATGGGTCCTCCAACCATTCTTCTAGGATAAATCAATCCGCAAAGCATCTTCCCGTGAGGGCTTTCACCATAAGGGGACCACTTTGGAGTTCATCCATTTTTGCACCTTATTAATCATGATAAGACAATAATGAGTCATCTATACATTTATCCAACAATGCATCATATACCAATGAAACCACATCGATCCATCTTCATCATGTATCAATGACAACTCATTGATCCATCTTCATCTATGCATTCTCATCAAGGACAATGCATATTATATTACATCAATCATCAATCAATCAATCCTTTGACATCAATCAATCACTTGACATCAATCAATCAAACCATTGGCATCAATGACAACATGATCCAACATATATATCTTATTATCTATAGTTTAATATTAGTGTTAAACAAAAGGACAAGAAGACAACCCTTTGATAGGATGGATAGATGCCCACTCAGAAAGTGTGATGAAGGGACAATTAGTATGATAATTTATAGAATGAGAGGTCCTAGTACTACTAAGATGGTACAATCGAAGGTATTTTTCTTTACATTGTTCATTCTTCTATGGCATCTTCGACTTTAGTGTTGACATTTAATTGCATTATACTTATTCGATTTATATCCTATTATCTATAATTTAATATTAGAGTTAACTAGAAGGAGAAGAAGACAACCCTTTGATAGGATGGATAAATGACCACTTGGATATAAAAGTGTGATGAAAGGGCTACTAATATGCTAATTTTAATAATTCAAGGTCTTATTACTACTACGATTGTACGATCAAAGGTAATTTTTCTTTAGAATATTTATCATTTTATGGCATCTATCTTTTTAGTGTTGACATTTAATTACAACATCCTTATTCGGTATATATATTATTATCTAAAGTTTAATATTAGTGTTAATGAAAAGGAGAAGAAGACAAACCTTTGATATGATAGATAAATTCCCACTCAGATATACAAGGGAAATGAAAGGACTATTAATATGCTAATTTATATAATGGGTGGTCCTAATACTACTAAGATGGTATGATCAAAGGTTCTTTTCTTTAGAATATTCATCATTTTATGGTGTCTTTGGCTTTAATATTGACATTTATTTACATTAACCTTATTCAATATATATCCTACTATCTATAGTTTAACACGAGTATTAATGAGAAGGAGAAGAAGACAACCCTTTGATAGGATGGATAAATGCCCACTCAGATATAAAAGTGTGATGAAAGGACTATTAGTATGCTAATTTATGTAATGACAAATCTTAGTACTACTAATATGGCACAATCAAATATATTTTTCTTTACAATATTCATCATTTTATCTTGTTTTTTTATTTTTATTTTAGTGTTGACATTTACTTATGTTATCCTTATTTAGCGTATATCCTACAATTTATAGTTTAATATTAGTGTTAATGATAAGGAGAAGAATAAGACAATCTTCATTCAATATTAGTGTTAGTGTTAACAATCTTTATTCAATATATATCTTATTATTTGTAACTAGTTTTAACGAAAATGAGAAAAAGACAATCTTAAATTAGTTTCAACGAAAATGAGAAGAAGACAATCCTTTGATAGGATGGATAAATGTCCACTATGATGTAAAAGTGTGATGAAATGACTATTAATATGCTAATTTATATAATGAGAGGTGTTAATACTACTAAGATGGTATGATTAAAGATATTTCTCTTTAAGATATCCAACATTTTATCGCATCTTTGACTTTAGTGTTGACATGTTATCCTTATTTAATGTATATCCGACTATGTAATTTAATATTAGCGTTAACGAAAAGGAGAAGAAGAAAAAACTTTGATAGGATGTATAGATGCCCGCTTGGATATAACAGTGTGATGAAAGGACTATTAATATGCTAATTTATATTATTCAAGGTCTTATTACTACTAAGATGGTATAATCAGAAGTATTTTTATTTAGAATATTCATCATTTTATGGCATTTGTGGCTTTAGTGTTGACATTTAATTACACTATCCTTATTCAATATATATCTTATTATCGATAGTTTAATATTAGTGTTAAAGAAAAGGAGAAGAAGTCAACCCTTTGATAGGATGGATAGATTCCCACTCAGATATAAAAGTGTGATGAAAGGACTATTAGTATGCTAATTTATATAATGAGAGGTCCTAGTACTACTAAGATGGTACAATCGAAGGTATTTTTCTTTACGTTGTTCATCCTTCTATGGCATCTTTGACTTTAGTGTTGACATTTAATTGCATTATACTTATTCAATTTATATCCTATTATCTATCATTTAATATTAGTGTTAACTAGAAGGAGAAGAAGACAACCCTTTGATATGATGGATAAATGCCCACTTGGATATAAAAGTGTGATGAAAGGACTACTAATATGCTAATTTTAATAATTCAAGGTTTTGGTACTACTACACTACTACGATCAAAKGTATTTTTCTTTAGAATATTTATCATTTTATGGCATCTATTTTTTTAGTGTTGACATTTAATTACAATATCCTTATTTGGTATATATATTATTATCTAAAGTTTAATATTAGTGTTAACGGAAAGGAGAAGAAGACAAACCTTTGATATGATAGATAAATTCCCACTTAGATATACAAGGGCGATGAAAGTACTATTAATATGCTAATTTATATAATGAGTGGTCTTAATACTACTAAGATGGTATGATCAAAGGTTATTTTCTTTAGAATATTCATCATTTTATGGTGTCTTTGGCTTTAATATTGACGTCTAATTACATTACCCTTATTCAATATATATCCTACTATCTATAGTTTAACAAGAGTATTAATGAGAAGGAGAAGAAGACAACCCTTTGATAGGATGGATAAATGCCCACTCAGATATAAAAGTGTGATGAAAGGACTATTAGTATGCTAATTTATGTAATGACAAATGTTAGTACTACTAATATGGCACAATCAAATATCCTTTTCTTTACAATATTCATCATTTTATCTTGTTTTTTTTATTTTTATTTTAGTGTTGAAATTTACTTATGTTATCTTTATTCAACGTATATCCTACAATTTATAGTTTAATATTAGTGTTAACGAGAAGGAGAAGAATAAGACAACCCTTTGATAGGATGGACAAATGTCCACACATATATAAAAGTGTGATGAACAGACTATTAGTATGCTAATTTATGTAATGAGAGGTCTTCGTACTAGTAATATGGTACAATTAAATATATTTTTCTTACAATATTCATCATTTTATGACATTTTTGGTTTTAGTGTTGACATTTAATTACTTTTTTCCATAGAAAAAGAGTCATAATTTCATTCCAACAAGAGTAAAATTACATAAAGGCAAATGTTGGTCAACATTCATTGAGGAAGGATAAAACAATGCCTATCAAATGTGTTCATACTAGGTTTTCTTCATCTACATAGCTTTCGTATCCACCTAGTATGCCAATAAGAAAAACAAGCATTCAAGGCTCCACATGCACATATCTCCTTCATAAATCGCTCTTATATATATATTTATATGTCCATACATTGTTCAAAAAATACAACCATAACATTACCTACATAAGATCATTAAAAAACATATAACATATTTATGAATAAAAAGAATTGTCGTGACATTCTCTACTTTGTTCATTCTGGTCCGCTAGAATAACCTAATCCCTGCTAGCAATATGAAGACCTTCTTTTGAATGACTATCAATGATTTTGTTTCTCTCTATATAAATATGATAATGAGAGATAGAAGTAAAACCAATTTAAATTCCCCTTATCTCCTCAAAGAGAGGTTGAAATGAATAATTTCTTAAGTTGTATTCCTTATTTAACCTCTTAATACAAGGAGTGAATCTCCAAAAATCTGTGAGGATGATTGACCATACTCTATGTTTTTTTTAACTTTGGAATAGAGCCTGGGGAAACCCACAGGGCACTTCCCCTCATTTCGAGGATGGTACTCGGGGTAAACCAAATTTTGTAGAAAGTTGAGCCTTTTTTGATAGCTTGCTCATTTAATAGCTCAACAACTCACTTGTGGGAGTTGAACCTCGCGGGGGGGGCGACACCCCTCAACACTAACCACTTGGGCTAAACCTAATTGAAATTGACCATACTCTATTGCAAGGGTAAGCACCAAATTTAGGGCCATAAGTTATGAACAATTATTTGAACCCTAGCCAAGGTCAACTTTCAAGTGAAGGGAGTGAGTGTTTAAATAAAAATGACTCCCCCTACCCCACCCATAGCTAGGTCACCCTATGAAGCATCGTCAAAATATGCTCAAGCACCTCTCCGATCAACAATTTCTTCATAAACCTATCATGGCACTTTAGAATATTTTGTTTGATTTAAAGAACCAACAATACTCAACTCCTATATAGAACATCAAAGAGGAGAAATGTTCTTATCCTCAAATATATTGGCATTCCTTGCCAATCAAATACCCCAAGCCACTATTAAGGGTAAGGTACCATATCCTTTTGTAGACACATTTTCACACCATTTCCTAAAGGATTCTTCAATTTAGTTCATTGTCCAAACATCTCTCAAGACTATGAAGCTTCCAATCTCTTCCCAAACTTGTTTATAGAAGGCGCAAGACACGACAAGGTGAAAATTAGTTTCTTCATGAGATTTACATAGAATGCACCATCCTCGCTTATGGTTGTTCCTGTTTTTTAAAATGTCCCAATTTATTGCCTTATTGTTAATAATTATCCACATAAAAATATGGGATTTAATGGACATTTGAATTTCCATAGCTTCTTCCACCACCACTTCTATGGCTCCAGATCCACAAAAGAAGCTAGTGCCTTGTAACCTTCTTTTGGTGTATAATATCCTATATGATTTAGAGACCATACCAAAATATTCTCTTCATCCCTTTTTCTAACAAATTTGGCACTTAGATTCCTAGTGTAGTTATCCCAGAAGTCACAATCCACCTCTTGTAATCCCAACTCCCTACCCGTAAGCCATACATGTTTCCAAATAGTAGTGAGCTAGAGATTTGCTACCTAGGAAAAGGTATTTATTCCTCTAGAACTCAAATGACCAGTGATGTGTTTTGGTAGCCTATAATTCTCTCCACACCTGATCCAAGGGTCTATCCCCACTTGCATCTAAGTCCCTCTACCAATATTCCAGACCAACTAGTCACCAATGGTCAAGGGAAAATCAACGACAACTACTTTCTAAATAATAAAAACATTATGCATAATCTTCACCTGATTTTTCAACCAATGATCTAAATATTCAGGGTATATATATTTTTCATTTACCATTGTGCACCATAAAATCTACTTCTAATGTAGCCTCCATGCACTTTCCACTGCCATATATATAGAGAATAAGAAAATGGTTTTGAGTCCCCATCCCCTTGGGCTTTAGGGACAACAAATTTTTTACAACCTACCAAAAGTAACCCTTTATTATCTCTATTCCCAAACCAAATAAATATAAAGCACAATCTTTTGATCAATTCTAGCACACCTTTGGGTATCTAGGAAAAGAACATCCAATATATTGGAATGGCCTCTAAAAACCTTTACCAATTTGCCTCCTCCGGATAGCTAGCAGTTGCACCATAAATTTAACCTTTTCTCTACTTTAGTAATCAAACATTGCCAATATTTTTTATAATAGTCATTGGGTTTGTGAAATAAAATAAAATACTTAAAACCATTCTCAATATTTGTCTCTTGGAAAGGAAATAAATAAGACATATAGCCCTTATCTTCATCAATAATACCAAATAACAAATTGGTGCATTTATCAATATTTATTTGCATGCCTATAGCTAGACAAAACAAGTCTACTATGTCTTTTAGTTTTGTTGTGTCTCTTTTAGTGCCATCACAAAAAATCAAGATATTATTAATGAACAATAAATGGGATAGAGAGTAGGAATTTTCCAATTTTATCCCTTTGAAATTTCTAGTCCTTATAGGCTCCTTTATAGCTTGATTAAGACATTTTTGTTAGAATATTTAATGATGACTTGTGTGGTATTGTTGGAATGTATTAATTTGGAAGGTAATAATGTCTACTCTTATGTTAAAGAGTCATCTCACATGCATCATGATGTAATATACTCTTGTTACCATTCATTATATAAAGAGGTGAAATTACATGTATCCCATATGTATTTTGGGATGTAATTCCTCCATACCTCTTGGTATATAATAGATGTAAGAGAGATCCATGAGGTACATTGAAATGAAGGATCACATAGTGATCATATACATTGTAATGATGTGAATATGGAGTGTGATGCGTGGGAGCGAAAGTGTAAGATTGAATATTTCTGAAGAATAAAGAAGACGATACCTTCCCATGGATGTTTCCCCATTTTGGGGTTTTACCACATATATCTAGTGTACTCTCCTTTTTCTCTTGTTTCTTTCTTATTTTTATTATATGTTGTTGTATGGATAGAATGTTAGACTAGTAATGTTCTGTTGTTTTATATTGTTGTATGTTATTCATGTCTCAATATTCTAACACTTTTGTAGTACACTATAAACAACAAAGGTAAAAGTGGGTAACCTTGTCTAAGGCCTCTCATAGGATCGAAAAATGGAGATGTTGAGCCATTGATAAGTACAGATAAGCATATTGAATAGGCACAATTATTTACCAAGGAAACAAATTGCGCACAAAATCCCAAATGAATAAGCAAAAGCCTCAGGAAAATCCAACCAATTCTATCATATGCCTTGGAATGATCTACTTTTACCATCAATGCCTTGAGATTTTTTTATTTTCAAGGAGTGTATATCTATGTATTTGTATCCCTTCCAGGAATCCAAATTATTCTTCAGATATTGTATTTGAAAAGATAGTTTTCAATCTTCTGTCTATAATCTTTGCAATGATTTTATATATACAATTACATAGTGAAATACACTTGAAGTTGTTAAAAGTGGATGGATCATTAGATTTAGATATAAGAGAAATATAAGTCTCATTATACATTTGTAATATCTTTCCAGTATATCTTGATTTCTATATCATCATTCTTAAATCTTCTTGTAAAAACTCAAGACACCCTATAAAAAATAAAATGACATCCCATCACGCATTTTTCTCTTATCTTTTTAGAATCTATGCAAGACTATAATCAATTCTTCTTCACATATTTTTTCCATTAAATTTTGATTATCAATAGGGTTGATATGTCTTGGAAAAAAGGAGGACATCCTTAGAACCTATGCAATGGTATTTGTTATCGCACAAACTGTAGTTTGGGAAAAGCTTGAACCAGTCCATGAGATGGAGATAACTGTGGGAGAGTCTACCCATTGTCACCTTAGATAAACACTGCCCTCGCTTTAGTGAAGGATAAATCCAACACAAGGGGGGAATCCCAAGTGACCCTAGGGGGAAATGAAGTAGAAAGTGATATTATGGAAGTGATTTCCTTATAGCTCAAAACTACTAAGTGGAGGATGGATTGGAAATGAATCTCGGGGATGGTAAATGGTTTCCAAGTGCTTGAGTACATGCAAAATATTGTTGTACCTGCCCGAGACACAAGAAAACACAAGATAGAAGACCAATAATCTGATGGAAAATCAATTGAAGCTTACTGTATCAATTAGAAGCAATATATAATCATATAAATGAACAATGAAATGATAACAATATCTCCTAAACAAGTCACTAAAAGTCCAAGAAATTAAGCAAGAGACTGACTAGCAATTACTAGTGTAACTCAAGTATGATAGAACAAGACTTTAGAAACAATTAAAGGATGTTATATACAAGTATTGAGGATATATTATTTCAGCCTTGTGGCTATATAAAACAATTTCTACAACATAAAAATCTAACCACCAAAAATTGCAAGTAAACCACTCAAAAGAAGCACAACAACTAGTAGATTAATTTGGTATCTTTCTAGCAAACTTTGACGGTTAGAAAATGAGAAAGTTTGAAAGTTATGAAGTATTTTGATGCAACCCTAATGGTTGTATAATAAATTTGTTATAGTATCAATAAATACTTGGAGAATCATGACGCCCTATTGGCCTTGACAAGCCTTGAGAATATAGAAAAGATTCCAAGTTAAACAATTTTAATACCTCGTGATTTTACGTATCCCAATGTAATGATTTTATTTCTCCAATGCAAGAGATTAGTGATTTTAAATATTGGGTTATGAAGTCTTCTAAATGAAAGAGCTAGTTGTTTTATTTCCTTGGGGGTGAAAGCCCTTTTACTCCCTCAGCAAAGCAATACTAACTAGGAAACATCTAGGAGGGTGTAAGCCCTTTTACTTCTCCTAGTATTCATTTGTGCAAAGCATTATTCCAAGAAAATTATGATGGGCTTAGTGGGGTTGTATGCCCTTATACTCCCCAAAATATTAACAAATTAACCTTGAAACCAAGGAAATAAGCAATAACAAGAGAGATTCCTTACCTAATCCAAGCTTTAACAAGATAAACTCCTTTTAACCAAGAAAACTCTACCATAAAAGAAAGAAATAGCCTCCAAGAAAGACAATGAATTACTTCTTCATCCAATATGTTAAGCCCTAAATAGTGGCTCATTACCCCTTAATTGGGGCATTTTATATTAGTAATGCTATTTTATTTATTTTGGCTTGAATCCATTAGTTGTAATTGTACCTCCTAGTCTCCTATATATACCAAGGAGACACTTTCATTTGGAATCATCTTGTAATTGGACATTTATGTGGGCATAAGGAGGTTTCCCCCTCTAAGAGGCTTATTATCTGGAATTATCTCTTTTTCAAGGCATTTATTACTTATTTTGAGGTTTTTCTATGCTATATTGATATTTGGTTCTTAACATATGGTATCAGAGCTCAAGGTCTTGGGGTTTCGCTGCTACATCTGAGACACCTTGGAATTTTTGCTATAACTTTTTTTCTACAACGTTTCATAAGGAACGTCTTGGAGGATATTTACTAGATGGATCAAGGTACATTGGGTTAAAATTTCAGCTCATGAGGCCTTACACTTTTGGAGATACAATCTGTGTAAGATAGGGTTTTGGAATCATCCTGAATTGAGTCATTGCGGAATTTGCGATATATAATTTTTTTTTTGTAACATTTTAGACCCTAAAATCTGGAGGATATTCATAGAAATTAGTAAGGTATTTTTGGTAAACATTTCATCTTCGGGGTCATCTTACATTTGTAGATACACCCTGTGGAAGATAGGGTATTTGACTAGTCCTATTGACTAGTCTCAAGCAAGTGTTCCGGGTAAAAAAATCATAACTTCTTCCTAGCGTATCCAAATTGAGTGAGACTAGTTGAATTGGATAGTGGACAGTCTATAGTATTTTTTGTATGAGTTTCAAAATTACATATCAATTATTTTTTGTGGGGCATGCTATACAAGTGAGATATCCTGGAAAGGCCAAAAATCAGCAAGTTGTGGGGAAGTTACCATAAATTCCACTTGGCACATCCAATTTTGATCACACCTACGGAATTAAAGAGAATAAATATCATAGAACTACAAAAAATAAAGTTTCATACCCAGAAGGGCCGAAACTTTGGAAATACAACAGAATAAATATTGTCTAGTAGAACCACCTCAAAATCAAGGTTCAAAAGTGATACTTGGCCAACATGCCACCCAAAAAGGGAACTTCTACACCAAATAATCCTCCAGACAGTCCTACTTGGACTCTTGATGAAGGCGAATAAATGTGTAGGGACATAAATGAATTACAAAAGAAGACAGTCAAAAAATATGAATTGGAGGCAATAATGGATACTAAGATGGATGGTTTAAAAAGGGAGATCATGGAAGGATTGAAAAATTTCCTAATATAGAGGACACATGAAAGTGAAACTGTGTCCCATGAAATTCACGATGAGGACACAAGGAAGATGAATCAATAATGGAGAAACTCCAACTTTGGGTTGAAGACCAACCACGTTCCTAAGATCGATATGAGGAAGTTTGATGGCAAGGACCCAATCACATGGATACTTCAGATGAAGCAATTGTTTGATCTACATAATGTGCCACATACACAAAAGGTATGAATTGCTTTTTTATATTTAGAACCCAATCAATTTGTATGGTATCTATGGCTTTGTTCTCACAAATCACTTGTCACTTGGACAATTTTCATGGAAGAAATGATAGTACACTATGAGGATACAAGGAGCAATACCTTCTTTAGCCAATTGATAAATCTAAATCAAAAGGGTTCAGTTACAAAGCACATTGAGAACTTCCAAAGATTGAATATAAAGGTAACAGATATTCTAGATGAGTACTTGATTGATGTATTCATAGGAACTTTAAAGGATAACATTCAACATGATGTTTGGCTTTGGGAAACCAAATCATTGGAGAATGCATTAAGGGTGGCAAGAAATGTTGAAAGTAAAAATATGGCTATGGATACTAGAAGGACCAATCCTAACATCTATAGAGAGAATAATTCTCCTTCTTCTAAAACACCTCAACCTATAAGTTTGACACCTCAACAATTGGAGGAAAGAAAATAAAAAATTTTATGCTTTAATTGTGACAGCAAGTACAGTAAGGGACATAATTGTGGTGAGAATAAATTATTCTACATAGATTGTGAAGAGGAAGAAGAAAAAGAACAAGAACAAGAACCATCTCAAGATGAAAACGTAGAAGCAATTTCGTCTGAAGAGTTGACTCCCACAATATCGTGTAATGCATTGGCTGGAATTAGCACTCCTCAAACCCTCAAGATCGAATGATATATCAAAAAGAAAAATGTAATAGTCCTAATTGATTCTGGTAGTACTCATAATTTCATTCATTATAAATTAGCCAAAGCTCTCAATTGCTTTGTAAATCCAGTGCCAGAGTTTCAAGTAATGATTGCAGATAGAGGAACTATCAATTGCTCAGGAAAATGCAATAAGATCAATCTTACTATGGGGGAATATGTAATGAATATTCCAATGATTGATATACCCATGGGTGGTGCTGATGTTGTACTAGGAATCCAATGGTTACAATCATTAGGAACAATGGATTTTAATGTTCAAGAACTTTTCATGAAATTTTCATTGGAAGGAAAATAAATTGAGTTAAGAGGTATCATAGGGAAACCCAGTAAGGTGATAAGATCTAATGGCATGACAAAATTATTGAAAAAGGGGAATCAAGGTGTTATTGCACAACTATGCTCACTAGATGTTCAAACATCTAAGCCATCTATTCCTCTATATCTCCAAGGGATTGTTGATAAGCATTCCAAAGTATTTGAAGATATTCCCAAAGAAAACCTCCTTCCAGCGCTGACTTGGGATGGATAATGGTTGTAAAAGACATGGGGTCTTAATTGTTTCCATCTTATTTTGTTGGAAAACCAAACATTCTGCAACAAACCTTTTAACATCAGTTTTAAGGCCATCCAAAAAAAAGACCTTCTTGACTCTATGGTAGGTTTTCAAAAATCCCGAGTGCCCTCCTACTGGAGAGGTGTACAATTCCAATAGTACCTTTTGTTTGAGTTGGGATTTCTTACATAAATATAAGCGATCTTTGTACCATAGTGAATCATTTTTGATGCACTGGAATCCTTCTGCAACCTTTGAATGAGAGTCCACACTTTTTTTTCATTCTTCCATTCATCCCTTGCTTCAATTATCCAATCGGGTTGGATGATCGAGATAGCACCGAGAAAGGCCTCAACATCTTCATCCTTTCTTGAGAGTGCATCTGCCACAACATTTTGCGTCCCCTTTTTATAGACGATTTCAAAATCATAACCCAATATCTTGGTTACCCATTTTTGTTTTTCTTCTGAAGATAGTCTTTGTTCCAAGAAGTATTTAAGACTATCATGATATTTTTTGACCTTGAAGTGCCTACCTATTAGGTAAGGACGCCATTTCTTCAATGCATGTAGTATTGCCATCATTTCCTTCTCATAAATAGGTTTGTGTAAGTCCTTTCCCTTGAGTGGTCGGCTTTCAAAAGCTAGGGGCCTTCCTTCTTTCATTAGGACAACACCAATTCCATTTCTTGAGGCATCACATTCCATAATAAAGGTTTTTGTGAAGTCTGGAGTGGTCAAGACATGAGCTTTGCACATCACCTCTTTAAGTTGTTCAAAAGATTTAGTTGCCTCTGGAGCCCATGAAAATTCATCCTTATTAGTTAGTGTCGTTAAAGGTATTTCTATTCTTCCATAGTGTCGAACAAACTTGTGGTAATAACCTATCAAACCCAAAAATCCTCTAAGATTCTTCAATGTTTTGGGAATCGACCAGGCCATCATGGCCTTAATCTTGTTAGGGTCTACCTTGACACCTTCATGAGATACAATATGAACCAAATACTCTACCTCCTTCACTCCAAAGAAACATTTGTATGGTTTGGCATATAGTTGTTTCTCCTTTAGTAGTTGTAGCACGTTGTCAACATGTCACACATGATCCTCCCAAGACTTGCTATAGATTAGTATATCATCAAAAAATACTA
>ML784060.1:548721-562403 GCA_009831015.1 Picea engelmannii | reverse complement strand
AGTCCTTCTAGGCTCCTTTAGAGCTTGACTAAGACCTTTTGTAGTACAATAATAAAAAACAAAGGTAAAAGGGGGTAGCCTTGTCTAAGGCCTCTCCTAGGATTGAAAAAATGGAGATGTTAATCCATTGATAAATACAAAGAAAGAAACTGAATAGACACAATTATTTACCAAGGAAACAAATTGTGCATAGAAGCCCAAATGAATAAGCAAAAGCCTTAGATCAATCCAATTTACTCTATCATATGCCTTGGACTAATCTATTGTTACAATCAATGCCTAAGATTTTTTGTTTTCAAGGAGAGTAGAACTTCTTGTGCAATCCCCACTGCTTCATGTATTTGTCTCCCTTCCAAGAACCCAAATTATTATTCATATATTGTATTTGAAAAGATAGTTTTCAATATTCTCGCTATAATCTTTGTGATTATTTTATATATACAGTTACATAGTGAAATAGACTTGAAGTTGTTAAAAGTGGATGGATCATTAGATTTAGGTATAAGAGAAATTTAAGTCTCATTATACATTGGTAACATATTCCCAATGGATCTTGATTTCTATATCATCATTCTTAAATCTTCTTATAAAAACTCAAGACACCTTATTAAAAAATGAACTGGTTTCCCATTAGGCCTTGGGCTTTTATATTTTTGGAAGTTATGTAAGACTATAATAAATTCTTCTTCACTAATTTCTTCCATTAAATTTTGATTATGAAGGGTTGACATGGATTGGAAAAAAGGAGGACATCCTTAGAACCTCTGAAATGGTATCCTTCTCTCAACTTGGTAAATATTGCTAAAATAGTCCACCCCCGCGTGTGCAATGTTCGTAATGTTTGATTCCACCGATCCATCATATTTATCAATCCTTCAAATTGTATTAATATTTTTCCTAAAATTTTCATATCTGTGGAAAAACTTGGAATTTTCATTGCCAACCTACAACCATAATACCCTACTCTTTAACCTCCGAGCCTTTTCATTTTCCAATAATAAAACCCTTTTGCTTTCTTCCAAGTTATTTAAATCGTCTTTGGAAGCCTCATTTAAGAAACCAAATCCATCAATTGAAATTAATGAGGCCAACTTAGACTCCACCTTACCTAGAAGCCTATCATCCCTGATATTTTTTTTCTTTTTCCCACCCCATGTAGGACTATTTGGCCCTTTTAAGGTTTTTGGAAAATTCAACCCTAGTTGATTCCCTTGTGGAAGCATCAAAATGAATCCATACATCTTTGAATTTCTTGATATAATCCTCCTCCTTCACCCTTGAAGGATTGTTATCTACAAGTGCTAATCCTAACAAGATTGGAGAATGATTAGAATCCCCTTCCACATGTAACCCACTATATGAACTTGACATTTTCCTCCATAAAAGGTTCAAAAATCAGGAAATTATGAAGCCTTTTTGCTATTCTTTCCTCCCCAACCCTATTATTTCTCCAATTTGGGTTAGCTTTTATAAGATCGACATCCACCAACCCCGCCTCTTCCAATTTCCTCAAAAGTACCCAAAAAGGCAGTCCATGTGGGTAGTAGGACCCTAGACCTCTGAAGCTCCCAATGATAAATTAAGATCACCCATAATAATGATTAAAACCTCGTTTAATGAATCTCACCTGAATATGTTGTCCCAAAAATAAACTATGTCAGAGTAGGGCCCATATATGTTCAAAAAAGTAATATATTTCCCCAATTCATGTGAATACAAATCCATCCCTATACTTGAGGTAACACACCAACTATTAAAACAAAAAAAATACCTTTTTATCCATCCTGAAATGAGTCTCCTCGATATACCTTTAGATTCTATAAACATAAAGTCGCAATCCCCCAACAATATTTCTAACTCAAAAACTAACTCCCCCCCCCCAAGTCATGGTTTCTTGAAGCAAGAGTAATTCGAGATTTTGTGCATGGATTAACCTCTTTAAAGCCAATTTTTTGGATTACTAGCTAAACCCTTATAGTTTTGGGTAAGAGTAATCATTTCAAACCATCCAATGGGGTATTTTATCTTGTAAGAACCCCTTCTAGTGACATTTGTTTTCTTGATAAAATATTAGAACTAACTTGTTTTGGGGCCAGGGTGGAAAAATACTTCCTACCCTGAAACCCCTTTTTTACCTTTCTCATCTAATAAACCAAACCCCCCTTCAATAGCCCCTTAGAACAAAACATTCCATCTCTTCCTAGGCCATAAATTATATTTTAGGCCATCCTCCTTCCCAACCTTAGAAAAAGTTGCAGAATCCTCCGTGTCGACACTTAACTTTACCATGTTTATGGATGAGGAGAAGGCCTTGTTTGGTCAACTAAAAAATCCACCCTTTTGGCTAGAGAGGCTAACTAAAAAATCCCTATGACCCTCAACATTATTGACATCCATAGGTTCCTCCTAAATACCAAATTTTATAGCATTTACAAAAGAAACCAAATTTTGGGATTTCGTAGAAATTATTTGCTTACATTTCTCTAGAGAAAAAGGGCCCAAAACCTCCAACATTAGCTTTGAGTTACTAGAGAGACTAAGGACATATAAGGGATTGGATCTGGTAGGGAATTTTCTCGGGGGTTTGTTGAGATATAATCTTTATCCCCAACCTCCTTTTCATTTTCTCCCACATTGGTCAAGCTTGT
This sequence comes from Picea engelmannii, assembly GCA_009831015.1. NCBI lineage: Eukaryota > Viridiplantae > Streptophyta > Pinopsida > Pinales > Pinaceae > Picea > Picea engelmannii. The sequence goes on along the minus strand of ML784060.1, from coordinate 559,755 downwards.
AGGAAACCCATTTATCCATCCCTCAATTGAATCATGAAGCTTCCCACCATCCTTAACATTCAACACCTCATTATTAGATTTATCCACCCATTTGTTTTTATTGTGGAGAGGTAAGCTACATTCTGCTACTAGGTGGCCATATGTGTGGCATCACCCGCAATGGAAAGGGATTCCTTTATAGTCCATAACTCGGATTACCTCTAGGTCTCCTCTTTTCAAAACAATATTCACCACAAGACCTTCCTTTATCTCCACCTCGACCAGTATGTGCACCACCTTCATGGCTCTCGTCCCTTTAAACAATAACTTTGCCTCATAGAATACCTCGACGGTATTCCCTACTTCCTTAAAAATGTCCTTCGACCAAAAGATCATCGCCATACTTGGAAACTAGATCCACACAGGAACAAGGCCCAATAGTTTGTACTTTGCATCAAAGGTTGAGTATCCAATGTTTATGCAAGATAGGAAAGGACCCCCACTTTTAGTGAATCCTTTATTCCTTATCCACATCAAACTTAGAGTGTAACAAAAAATCCAACCACCCCCCATCAAAACCAAACTTTGCATAGAATATCCAAAGAAGGGTTCAAGAGTCCTCCATTCTTTTAAAGTATTCTCACCAAACCAATGGCCTTGACACCAACCTATTAACGCCTTGCCCATCAAATTTTCAATCTCATTTAATTTAATTTCTACTTTGAGTACCAGATTTAGAGGTTACCTATGTTTCTTAATGCATTTTTCATGCTCACAATCACCACCCACTCCACCTTCAAGTATGAGCCACTAATGTTTGTAGAAGATTCAGAGCTCGTGTCATGAGACAACAAAGATACATTTTGATACCCTACAAGGACCCCCACAAAGTAGATATAATCCAACACCGAACTAATGAACTCACAATTGCTCCCTTGAAACTCCTCCATTCGATCTATGCGTAGCACATGATCATAAAATAACTCCAAGGGTAGGAGGGATCTAGTATCCTCTAGAGTAGAGGATGATTCCTTCAACACACCAACCAAAGGAATTTTTATCAAGAATGAGCTTTTGACAAAAACAAAAAACAAAACAACTAACTCTACGATCGAGGGATCACAAATTACCTTCTCTACTATGAAGTGAGTGAGCATGTGGAGAACAAAACTTTGAACACTAAGCCAAGCTAATGGGCGTGCCATCTATTACCAGATTTAATCCCAACTTTTTCGAAATATAGTGCTCATTTTCCAAATATATCCTATCACCAAAGATTCCATAAAGAGCCCTATCACGTGGAAACATGGTCACTTGTGCAACAAATTATCCACTTTGAATAAAATTTCCAAAATGTCCAATACAAAAGGTGACGCCCAAGAAAGTAGGAATGTTCACTATACCCTCTTGGTCCCTCGGTAACACTATGATGCTCAAATAAAACCAAATCGAAACCATCATATAGATCCTCGATAAAACCTATTAATTCCTCCTCCATTACATCATACCTCTATTAACATTTAATTACATTATCCTTATTCAATATATCTCTTATTATCTATTATCTATGCTTGATATTAGCTTTAACTAAAAAGAGGAGGAAACAACCTTTTGATAGAATAGATAAATACTCATTCAAAAATAGGATGAAAAGACATAGTAATTTAATACTACTAAAGATAATGCGATGAAAGATTTTTTTCTAAATATTCATCATTTTTTATGACGTCTTTGGCTCTAATATTGACATTTTATTACATTATCATTATTCAATATATTGATATTGAATATTTTATAAGGCATATTCACACCACATCAGTTTCCAAGACAATTCTATGGAGGGCTAAGTGGGGGCCATGAGGCATATCCACAACAACGAAGGGTCGTGATGGATTTCTTTAAAGGGTAGTTATATCAACAAGACGTTCAACCATTTAAAGATAAGAGGATAAAGTGGAAAATAGGAAAAAAAAATCGGAAAAAGTGGACCTTTTATAGGTTTTGAAAAAGGAATTTTGTTGGACATACGTGTGACTATGTCATATATATATATATATAACGTTTTTTTAAATGTTTATAAAAGTCTTAATGGATCAATGAGAAGAACATTTATTTTTAATTTAAGAGTTATGATATTATTTTATATGATGATTCTCATACAAGCTCATTTTTAATGTAAAAGTTAATATGATTTTATATGTTAATTTTCATAAAAGCTTATTTTTAATGTAAGAGTTAATATTTTACTAATTAAGTATAAGATAATTCTCAAAAAATTTAATAGAATAATTCTTTAAAAAGTTTATTTTTTATTTAAGAGTTAATATTTTTAGGGTAATTTTAAGAAGAAATTAAGGATTGATGTTTGCAATTTTTTTTTTTTTTTTAAGATGTTTGCCATGAGCACGAATACAACTATATATAATTTGAAAGATTCATTATATTTGTCAAATCATTTTATTTTAAATTTTATCAATTTTATTTATAAAATAGATAATTTCTTAGGAATTTATAATTATTTATAAAAAAAAATATTGATTTTTATCATTTATGTTTTTAGATTCATAATTTTTATTTTAATATTTGTAAAAAAATATATTTTTTTAAATTTTGTTTTTATATATTAATATTTTTAAAAGATGGTAGAATTATTAAAAGTATGGGATAAGTGATTAGGTTAGTGATACTTGGAATTCATTAAGTTAGTAAAGAATTGTTAATTACTTATATTAATGACTCATCACTAAGTTAATTGAGAGTTAATGATGATAATGATGATGATCACCATCCACTTAAGATCAATTTTGGTTGATTGAACCTTGAGAAAATGAGCATGGAAATTAATAGACTCATTTTGACATATTGTTTTTATGATTAAAAAGATCAAAATAAGCTTTTCAAGCTTTCTTTGATTTTCATGAGTGGATATGTCATGAAGATAAGTAGTGCTACAAATGGATTGAAAATGAGACGTAATGTATGTGTAGGCAAGACAATGTAGGAAAAAGTGTTTTTCATCCTCCATCTTCTTAGTTTCACAATTTTTTAGGTCTAGTCCGATGCCTAGTTTCACTCTAAAGCTCATGACAATTTGTCGTTGGTGTTATTATTATTATTATTTTATTAGTAATACAATTTGTTTTTTATACATTTTTCAAAAAAGTAGAATACAAAAATTTACAAAGTGCCTGAGAGGGCAAGGCTTGTAAGTGATCTCAAGAACCTCCCCTATATGAAACAAGGGTATATAATCTATAGAAAGGGTTGTAAAAACAATTGTAAAAGAGTAGTGTAGTAACTAGATTAACATTAGAGAAGAGTTAAGAGACATTAAAAGAAACAAAGAAACAATCTTAACCAATAGATGGATTTGCGAAATTGAAAAAGAAACAAAGAAACAATCTTAACCAATAGATGGATATGTGAAACTGAAAAAGAAACAAGTAGACTAACATATAATCATTAATTTTATCTCTAGTTGTGGGACCAAGGCCATCCTTGTATGGCATGATCTTGAGTAGCATCCCATTTATTCATATTAGTTCATTATTCTTCTTGAGAAGCTCCTTGGGGAGTGGAGCGAGTGTTCTTTCTAGATAAGCCAAGAGATCTATGATAGGTTCTTTGAAGTATGTTTGAGCATCAAGGCTTGAGGCAAGAAAGAAATGAATGTACCACGTCATGTCTAGGGTGTTCCTGAAAAGAGTGTATCTACCTCTTGTGTTTATGGGGTCTTCCATAGGAAAATTAGAGAAGGGGGATCCTCTTTATTCGTACCTTTATAAGCCTTCAAATCATCATATGACGAGGCAAATACATCCTTATACTTATGAATAAGATTCTCAATCTCTCTTCTTTCATCATGAATATTATTCTTTCCTATTTTTATCATCCTAGTGCTAGATGTTGAACCGATATTAATCTCAATGACATCTTCAGATTGATCAAAAACATGTTTCCCTTTGTACATATCATGCCTATCAACGATACTTTCTAAGGCAACTAGTCCTTTTGGGATTGAATTGTCTGACAAGTCTTCAATTTCCAATTCTTGACTTTCATTTCACCAATATACTTGGTTCTTTGAGAATTCCTTCAAACTATGCAAAAAAAAATGAATAATTTGAGCATCATCGTTAAAAACTTTCCAATTTTCAAGATTATCTAGGATGGATAGTCAAAAAATTACCTCTATTTTACACTAACCATGGACCATCTCTTTGCATGGCTGCAAATTAGATGTTGCTACTGCCAATGAATCAACATATTTTTTTTTCTCTCTTGAAACTGATTCAATTGCAAATGCATAAAAATGTTCCATGGTATCTAATACAACATTTCTATATCTTCTTAGTCTCTCATTCTTTTATTAACGAAAGATGAAGAATTTATATTATAAAAAAAAATGCGACCTGATTACACAGGTATAGTTACATGAGTAGAGCCTTACTAAAGAGAATGGTAGTTCTTCTTGGCTCCGAGTGATGATTTTTCTATCTATTACATTGGAAAATTTATTGTTGCCAACCAAATCCTCTATAGAGCTTCTGAATGTATAAATTCGGATGAAGGATGCAAGAAAAAAGGAAAAAAAGGCACTGCATTACAATTATTCAGAGGGAGGATTTTCCATGCTACCTTGGTGTGTCATTTCCTCCTCTGGGGTTAGTTCATTTAAATATGGGAAGTTGTTAGCTACTGCAGGATAAGAATTCACTTTTGAGACGTCGGGGCTGGGAGGAGGAGGAGGAGGAGCTTCCAGCCGGTGGAATTGAAGGTCTATGATATGAGACTGGAGAGTACTAAATTCATCAGTCAATCTACCCATTGATTGTATCTGCTGCACCAGGATATCATAAATAACTTCTACCTGAGACGCGAGTCCATTGTTGCGTGATTGGATTTCTAGGATGGAAAACTGAATTTCCTTCTAAGTGTAATCGTTTGACTCGGGAGAGGGTGTTGAGTCGCCCGAGGACCTGTGAGCCATATGACCCTCAAGAATTATCGCTTGAGAACTGAACTAGGAAAGAGCAGGAGTGGTCGAGAGACGACGAACAATAATGGAATGAAGGTCCCAACCTAGGTAGGGCGCTTTAAGTAGACTCCACACAAACGTAGAGTAATTTTCATGATGGGCTGATTATGTCAAGAGAAAATGCCATTAATGGGAGCTGGGTGAAATGTATCTAGGATGTGATGTGACGAAGTGTGAGCTGAGCGAAGTGTGGGATCCCATCGTGGAGTAGGGGAGTCAGCCGAGCCATGGCTATTCCCTCTGTTCCACTTACAACAATGATAGGGTTTGCACTGAAGTGAGGAGAAGACCCTCACTGGAAAGGATAGGGCACGAGGGGGGGTGAAATCATGAGACAAAATGTGACTTGGCATAGGTGGAGGAGATTGAGAGGGATTTCTCATGAGTAGAGACGAAGTGAAGGCTTTTACACCCTCCCTCTCCCCGAGTTAAAATTGTAGTGCATGATGACATCAAGGGATGAGAAAGAGGGTGGTGACTCCATTGACATTCAACGCCCTGATTGCATGGTGGAGGTTAAGTTGGCTTGGCAATCGACGAGGCCATTGTTTTTTCAATGGACATAGTAGAAATGGGTTTGAGGGATAGTGGAGTATGTCGTACTATGATGATGAGGATGGAGAAGAACACCTTGTAGGAGGGTGTAAGCCCTTGCTTGATTATATGTGGTGAGGCCAAGTCCCCAAGCATAGGATGATTCAAGTGATCCTTGAGGGCCAAGGAGAACCCCACCCACTCCTTCCACCATTAGGTTCCCTTTTAAGGCACCATCAAAACAAAGAGTGTGGATATTTTGGGAAAGAAGGGAGAATTTTTGGGGAGGGAATTGAAATTGCTAGAGTGATATGGACCTTGGGGGGAGGGATGGAGAGATGAATTAAGAACTGTTGGGGAAAAATGTCCTCGACTTCATCTAGGGACTAGGGAGGGGAGAACCTGGGCTGGCGGGACTTGAAGTGCTCAGACAAACGCGCATGGGATTTAGAGATGACCACATTGGGTGGGAGGATGACTTATTTAAAAATAACTCTATTCCTGGCTAATCAAAGCTGCCAACAGATGTATTTGGGAAGGGAGATCCAAATTTTCTTGAAGAGGGGCTTGTCGAGGAAGGATCCTAGATAGAAGGAGTTCCAATTTCCGAGGAGATGGTCAGTGGAGTCAGGCTAGCAAACCCGATGAGGTATATCTTGGATACCCAAATGCTAAACTACCTTGAATTATTCACAATTCAAAAAGAGGTGCTAGGAGGATTCGTTGTTGATACAACAGAGGACACATCTAGAGGGGCCTTGGATTCCCCACTTAATCATATTTTTCCATGTGAGGATCTTCCCATGAGCCAAGGTCCAATAGAAGATATTGATTTTTGGAAGGAAATCAAGACTCCAAATGTTGCTCCAAAGTCTGGCCTTCAATGGAAGAACTAATTAGAGGAGTTGATGCTCATAACTCACATCATCATGAAGCCATGGTCATCCCAACCACGAGTGTCAATATCAACAAGGTGTCGGGGTGGCATGCATTTGAGGCTTAAAACTAAACAGTTAGTAGGATCCTAGAGCTGGGCTGAGACCTATCCCAAGTACCACCCAATCCATAATCTTGAATTAGACCAAGTAGAGATGTCAAAGAGGGTGGATTTCCCCTATGACAAGAGTTAGTTATGAAGAAGGAGATAAAGAGGGTCATAGGAGAAGGAGGGGTTCCCCATGATACTATCCTTCCAAACCTTGATTTTTTTCTTGTTCCCAGGGATCCATGTTAGAATATCTTGAATAAGGGGAAGAGATGCTTTGAGCAGGTGCCATATTTGCAAACCTCGGGGAACCCCAAGGGGATTTTATAAACAACGGAGTCGATCTTCAACCAGATATTTAAAGAGGATGAATTTTTTCCACCATGCACTTCTACCCAAAATGAGCCTCCATAGGATATGTTCTCCCATGGCCACATTCATGAGGGTCAGGTCGATGATTCCCAACCCACCTCTTGACTTAGGAGCCTTGAATGTGTTCCAATTTACTAGATGAAAGCGTTTGTTATTGTAATTCCCACCATGCCAAAGGAACTTCCTAATCTCTCTAGAAAGAGCTGAATTAATAATCCCAATGGTGAGCATAAAATAATATTGGTAGATAAGATAGGCGGAAAAAATGACTTAATCAAAACCATTCGACCTCTTGGGTTGAGCCATTGGGCTATCCATTTTTTAAACTTCACCTTTATTTTGTCAAGAATGTGGTGCAAGAGAGTAAAGGTTGGGGAGTAAAGGAAGATAGGCATGCCAAGGTATTTGAAGGAGCTTGTGTTTATGGTGAAGGAGAACTATAGAATCCTGGCTAGGGAAGCAAGGGAATGAATGCTAATGTTCCAAACATATGTTTGGCTCTTGTGGTTGTTAACCAATCCCCCCGAAGCTTTAGTAAATAGAAAGGAGGAGAGGGGGAATCTGTCTAAGGTCCTGAGAGACTTTGAAGAAAGCAGTTGGGCGACTATTTACCATGGGGGGTGATCCAAGGAGTACTAATGCAGACAAATATGTAGTTGGTGAATCTTGTGTCAAAAATTTTTGGAGGATACCAAAAAGGAAGTTGTGCCTGACTTGATCAAATGCATTTTCCATGTCGATTTTGATAATCATTCCTTTATCTCCCTGGCCTTGCTGGAGTGGATTACTTCTTGAACTAAGATTATGTTGTCCAAAATTTGTCACTTCTCAACAAATCCTCCTTGATTAGATGAAATGATCTTATGGAGAAGTGGTTTGAGCCTATTCACAATGATATTTGTAATGATCTTGTACGAGACGTGTAGAGAGATTATCCTAAACCTGGAGAATGAGGTGGCATTTTCTTCCTTAGGAATAAGTGCCAAGAAGAATGAGTTAGACACACCTTCCATCCTAGAATATTTTTGGATGTATTGGATCATCCTTACTAGGTCAAATTTTAAGATATGCCAACACTTTTTGTAAAAATGACCCGTGAACTTGTATGGCCCGAAGGCCTTGTCTGGGTCATATTGGAGAACAAAATTCCAAATTTATTCTTCGATAACCGAGAGAGAGAGGGAGTGGTTATCCTCCAAGATAACAAGGAATGAGATATGGGTCAAGAGTTGGTTTTGGGCTTTTGTACACGGTGGGACAACTTCTGAATAAAGGTGCTCAAAATGCTTGAAATTTGTGTCCTTGATCTCTTGATCAAAATTTGAGTAGACTTCCTCGTCCTCCAATATGATTTCCTTCACATTGCTCCTCCAAAGGAAAGATTTGTACTATTGGTGGAAAAAGGAGGTGCTCTGACCGTCGACTTGCAATCAAATCCTCCATGATTTTAACCTCCATTGTTCCTCCTCCCTATAGAGAGAAGATTGATACTGCAAAAAGAGAGATTGTTCTTCTTTTAAAGTATCTTGGGTGAATGAAGACTCATGCATTATTTCCTGGAGCAGATCCAACCAAAGCTGCATGGCATAAATATCGTGATCAAAGATGGAGATTTTTTTTCCCATTCCTTAATGGAAATCTTGGTGGCTTTGAGCTTCTATTCCCATATGTAGACCAAGGAGCCAAAGATCCAACAACTCCATGAGGAAACAACTAGATTGGGTAAGGGGGATTGTTGAGCCATGGGGGGTTGAAACGAAATGGGAAAGGACCATAATTGAGGGGCTCAGCCAGAAGGAGAGATGGATCAATGGTAAGAGAAATACCAAGGAACAATAAAGGAGGAGAGGGAAAACAAAGAATCCATGAAGGAGTTGTGGAACAGGAACCTGTCCAGTCGAGCTGCGATGTGACCAAGGCTAGACCTTCTATTAGTCCAAGTGTAACTTCCTTTAGAAGGTCAAATGTCGAGTAGGTTCAAGGACTACATGAGATCCTCCATCCACTCCTTGCATGGTTCTCTGACAACTGATTTCCCATTTTTCTCGTTGTTCTACAGAGTTGTACTAAATTCCCCTACAAAAATACAATTCGATATGAAGTCCAAGTCGTGGAACTCCAACAAAGAGTTCCAACACTCCTGCTTCTCATGGTAATTGTTAGGAATATAGATATTGAACAAATTCATAATATTATTTGTGGGTAGGTTAGTAAGTCAGGCTAAGAGCCAATGGAGGGAAACCAAGTTGTGTTCTAGATTAAATAATATGGGTTTCCATAGGGACTAGAGTCCCCTTGGGGCCCCTCTAGAGCTTACTACAAGACCTGAACTGTTATGCTGTAATTTGCGACTCATTTGAAGGATATTGGGTTCCTTCATTTTTGTTTGAAAGGTTTTTTGGAATCATCACAATCATTTTTATTTTCGACATTTCAGACCAACAACTATGGTCCATCATCAGGAAAGAACAAATTTGTGGTCCTTCATTTTTGTCTCATGGATCATAAGGATATGGGGATTTTTCGTTCTTGATTAATCTTTTGAGGGAGTCCACTTTTTATTTATTTCCTAATCCTTTGTAATTCCAAGAGAGTACCTTCATTATTTACCTATAGGTTTTGAATCCCCTCCCTTAGTAGGGTTGGATCCTCCATTACTTCTCGTGACCACTACTTCTTTTCTGAGAGAGATTTTGATTGTAGTCTGTGTGCATAGATATTTTTCTCTTTTGGATACCTCTTCTCTTTTGTTTCGATTCATTCTTCTACATACTCACTTGGGAGTTTGACTATGAGCTTGATCCCTATTAGAATACCCTTCAATGTCCTCATGGGTTCTTCATCTTAGATGACTAAGATACTTGTCCTGTGCCAAGTTGTAGAGTGTTGGGGGGTCATCTATTTAGGCTGGGAAGGATGATGCGATTGGGTTGAGGGGGGGTTGTCAAGATTTTTCTCTCCTTGTTTGGGTGTTTCTTCTAGCACAATGGGATTTTTCTATTTTTCATCCATGGTATCCTCTTGATTCGAGAGGGCTTCATACATTTTTCCACTAGGAGGGATTCCTTATTGATCAAAGGGGGAAATAGGTTGGTTACCTTTTGAGGAGCTCGAATCTGGATAAGAAGGGGGTTGCACATTTTTCGGTTGGGGGATGTGCTTCGAGGTCAAACATCTTCTTTTTGGTTGCTGACATTGTTTTGCTTGCTCCGTCAATGAGGGGGATTTAGGGGATTTTGGTCAATTCTTGGAGAAGTGACCATATTCGTGAAAATGTTTACATTTAAAGGGGAGTTTCTCCTATTCCACTTGTTGCAGGTAGAACCAATTGTCTAGGGTTAGTCGCACAGCTTCAGGTAAACCCTTTTCAAGATACAATTCTACACAGATGTGTGAACATGCCTACATGTTTTCATGTGGTTTTACATGATCTATATACTTTCCCAATGCATTTCTAATGCTACGAACAATGTCATCATTCCAACAGTGGAGGGGAAGGTAGGGAAGATCGACCCATACTGGAATGGTTGAGGGGATATCGTTTTCATTGATAAAATCATGGGTCCAATGATTGAGGTACATACCTTGAGAACCCATGAATCAAGGCTCATTGTGGAAAATGAGATATCTATTTGATTTTTCTTCAAAGTGAAATCTGAAAAACCCCCTACCACAGAAATCCATGGAGAGATTCTCCTTAATCACGGGGCACCAATTGTTGTCTACCCAGTTGGACATGGATCGAGGAGAGGGACAGATTCCTGTGAATTGTCCTATCAACCCTTTTATGTAAGTTTTAAACCTGTGAACTAAAGAAATGCATATATATTCTTAAGCAAAACAAAAATTAATCAAGGGCACATTCACATAGTACACAGAGATTTAAACCAGAAACCCTCAACTGGGAAAACCTTTCTTATATTCATTATATCGAATTTCACCATTCACTATAAAATATATATACAATGTTTTTAGGTATTCCGTAAATACCAAAACCCTAATCCCTTAATCCAGAATTAATTTACAAAACCGCTAAAAATAGCAAAATCCACTAAAAATAGCAAAAACCGCCCCCAAAAAAAATTCAGGGCGTTGCCCCGAACGTTGCGCATAACCAGGGGGGGGG
>ML784060.1:496689-509850 GCA_009831015.1 Picea engelmannii | reverse complement strand
TTAGTTCTTGTTTAATTCTTGTTAATACCTTTATTGTTTTCTTTCTAACCTTTTGCATTACAACTGTCATGACTAGAAGAGCCCAACTAGGCATGTAAGTGCTCACTTTTTGCTCACACATTGACGAAAAGAGCACGAACACACATCCTTATTCATTTCAACATTTGATCTCTCTATCCTTTGGCCATATCTTAGATGAGTATTCTTAAGAGAAATTTTCCTTAAATTCTCTATCACTAAAATTCAACTATACGCCTTCTACTTTGTATACCATATCATAATCTTGTAGTGTACTACTGGGAACTAGCCCATGAAAGACAATCAACATTAATCCTAGTATTGAAACTTTACCTAAAATTAATTGATTGAGCTACTACAAAAGCATACTAGTGCATTTGGATGGGAATACACTGACATGACAGGAATTCATCATAATATTTGTACACATCACATTTATATTCAAGATGATTTCAAATCCATTTGTCAACCCCAGAGATGAATGAATATTTCTTTGGGAGAGACAGAGAAAGAAGAACTACAAAAATTGCTTGATGTAAATTTCATTTATCCTATCTCATATAGTCATTGGGTTTCACCATTGATAATTATACCAAATAAAAATGGTAAGTGGCAAGTTTGAATTGATTTCTAAGAATTGAACAAAGCCACTTTAAAAGATCGTTTTTCTCTTCCTTTCATTGATCAATTTTTTGACACATTGGAAAGTAAGAAGTTGTTTTAATTTCTTGATGAATTTAGTGGTTACAACTAGATTCAGATTGCTCCATAATACCAACATAAGACTACTTTCACCTACCCATGGGGAACATATTCCTATCGAGTATTGTTGTAAAATTGGTTTTCATTGATGTCAACCTTAGAAGAATCCTTAAAGAAAATCCCATGAGCCCCTAAAAGTGATGATGATGTGTCCACTTGAAGAAGCCTTGAAGAGCCTTGAAGGATCCTTGAAATAAGTGTATATAACTCCAACGCGGTCCCCTTATGGTGCATATTTTAAGCATGTCCCTCACGGGATGAGATTACATGTGGTTGTTTCCACATGCCCACTTTGAGCTGTACACAAATGGAGCCTTTAAGGAGCCTTGAAGAAGCCCATAAATTCAAGTGAATAAGCCCCTAAAACCAAGAGAAGAAGCCCCTAATTTTTTCCATCCTTAAGGATTAGGTGCAACCCAAAATTTGTGACCCTTGGTCGCATCCCCTCATATGGACAAGACTCATATAAATAAGAGGAGCCTGATTTGGCATTTGGATCACACTAATTAGACCTATCCAAGGAAGAATAGAGAATTTCAGCCTAAAGGAGTGAATTTCCAAGGGAAGATGAAGTGAATAAGGCTGAAATTCCAAGGGAAGATGAAGTCAAGAAGGGTGAAATTCCAGGGGAAGATGAAGTCTTGTGATGATTTGTTCTAAGGTTTTTCTTTGAAGGTCATCTTGGAATTTTTGATATAAATTTTTTTCTAGAACGATTCAGATAGTGAAACTTGGAAGTGTTTTATAATAGATAGAGAAAAATCTTAGATAAACATTTCAGGTCTTGAATCATTACAGGTTTGGAGTTATATGCAGTGGAAGTTGAGGTTTTTAAAACTAGGGTTTTCTTCTTCAAAACGAGTCATCTTGCCATTTTCACTATAACGTTTTTTGGGGGATGATTCAAGAAGATAAACTTGGAGTAATTTCATAGATGATATCGAAGAATATTTGGTACAAGTTTCAGATCCTGATTCATTACATGTATGGAGTTATACTTGTTGGAAGTTAGGGTTTGTGACTAATCCATAAACTAGTCCCAAACAAGTGTTCGAGATAAAATGATTATATATAAATATTGGTAGGTCAAAATTGAATTCCACTTGTTGAATTATAAGGATAATATAACCTAATATTTTAGGTCCAAGTTTCAAAATCAGAAACGTAAACTTGAGCTCATGATGAATCTTACAAGTTTGGAGATTTGAGGTACAATTTTGAGCAGTTTTGCATGCAGATTTAAGAAGTGATTTTGGGATTGTATTTGAAGGTTGATTTGATCTTGTATCATCATTTAAAATATTCCAAGGGTATTGGTGTCTCCTTCTAGTAGGTGTTGGAAAACTCATGGAGTGGGTGATTCCTTCAAGTTGTTGCTTGTAAAATATTGAAACTACTTAAGAAAAGTTTTTTGTGGTTTTCTCTCAGTTGGGTTTCCACATAAAAATATGTGTGCAATGTGTATGAGTTTATGTGATGATGAATGAAATTATTAATGGCTAATATTTATGTAGTGCTTGAAGGATAAAATTGTTGAAATAACTCTATATTGATTCATCACACACCCCCCCTCATTATTCTTGAATATTCTAACAATTGGTATCAGAGCGGGTTCCTTCAGGAATAACCTAACCACTGGAAGGAAGATCATGGATAAGCAAGGAGAATTTACCAAAAATGGAACACCATTTTTTGATGGGAAAAAATTTCTTTTTGGAGCATAAGAATGAGAGCATTTTTTCAGGAAAAGGGATTTGATGTTTGGAAAGCTATAGTAAATGGATAAACTGCACCAAATTTATCCCCAATGGATAATGCTGGGAAATATATTAGTAAATACAATTCTAAGGCTATAAATTCCATTATAAGTGGTATAACATTTCATAATTTGTTAAGTTTATGCATTGTGATTCTGCAAAGGGAATCTCGGACAAGCTCAAGAATGTTTATGAAGGAGATGTTAAAGTCAAAGGGGCTAAGCTTCAGACTTACAAAGGATAGTTTGAACATTTGAGAATGAAGGAAGATGAAGATATTGCAGCTTATTTTCTCTGAGTTGATGAAATTATGAATACTATAAGAGGACTGGGAGAAAAAATTGAAAATTTAGTTATTGTGCAAAAGTATTGAGATCTATCCCAATGAGATTTGACCCTAAAGTATCAGATCTAGAAGAAAGAAAAGGTTTGGCTACGTTGAGCATGGATGAATTACATGGAATACTTACAACATATGAAATGAGAACAAAACAAGAAAATCCATCAAAACGGATGAAACTTTCAAAGCCTCCAAGAAGACATGAAAGAACAAGCCAAGGTAAAAACCCTGCTCCAACAATAGTGATGATTTCGACAATGAAGAAGAAACCAACTTTGTGAGAAAGATGAAAAGAGGAACTAACAAGTACAAAGGTAAGTTTCCTTTCAAATGATTTAATTGTGGTAAAGTTGGCCATTTTTCTTCCAAATGTCCTTATGCAAGGGGTTCAAATAGTGATGAAGAAGAAGTTCCTAAGAAAGAAAATAAATATCATAAAAGAGACAAGGAAAGAAATTTTGATTAATTGGGTTGGTTGTCATTGATGTCAACCCTTGAAGAAAGTCTGGTAGTGAATTTCAGTAGCACAATGGTTTGGGTAATGGACCCAAGTTTGTTTGATGGATAATGGTATGAGTTTTGATATATTTTTAGGTAAGACTATTCCAGATGGATAATACATCTCATGCAATTTTCGGTGGTATGTGGAACGTCACATAAGTCCTCACGGTTAGAGAGTTATGGCCATGAGAAGTTGGAGAACCCAGGTTTGGGTAATGGACCCAAGTTTGTTTGATGGATAATGGTATGAGTTTTGATATATTTGTAGGAAATACTATTATAGATGGATATTACATGTCATTCCATTTCCAGTGGTAAGTGCAACATCACAAAACTCCTCATGATTGGAGAGTTATGGCCATGTGAAGTTGGAGAACCCTCATGAGTCATCTAGAAGCCCCAAAAGGTCAAAGTAGTCAAAGTGGTTTAAGAGATTTTAAAAGTGGTTTAAGAGATTTTAGAAGGTAAATAATAAAGTGAAGTGATGATTGTACTATAATTCAAAGTGAATACAAAATAAATTATTTAAATAATAAATTTAATGGAGAAATTAGAAGTGGGTTAACCCTAAAATAAGGAAAGTGGGTTATGATGGTTAAAAGGTAACCCCTTGATGAAGCTACATGAAAGTATAAATTAGAGGCAAGGCTCTCTCATTTTAAACACACTTGACCATATTGAATATCTATAAGTGACTGAGGTAACCAAAGGAAATATAAGCCAAATTTCATAGGGAAGGTGAAGTAAAGAAGGTCGAAATTCAAGGGAGGATAAATTCTTTTGATGACGCTTTCTAAGGTATGTTATTTACAGGTCATCTCACCATTTTTGCAATAATTTTTTTTATAGAATGATTTAGACCATGAAATTGGGAGGCCATTGAGGAAACATATCCAAGTAGTTGTGATACAAATTTCAGATTGTGGGTCGTTTTATTTTTGGAGTTACACATCGTGGAAAATAGGGTTTGTGTCTAGTCCTAAAACTAGTCTAAAACATGTGTTTCGGTTAAAAAATTCATAATTTATTCATAAAAAATCCAAATTTAGTAAGATCCATACAATTATGTGTACAATTTTCAGATCCATACAACAAATATTCTGTGTGGGGCACGCTCTACAAGTTCGCTCTCTAGAATAAGCCATATTTCAACAAGGTATGCCATTTTTTCTATAACTCCTTTTCTGAGAGGTTCCAAGTAGTGAAGTCTGGAGGAATTGCATAAAAGACACTGAAGAACATTGTTTACCATTTTTAGATCTTTATTCATTATAGGTACATAGTTATGATTATTTCAAGTTAGGGTTGTTGACTAATCCAAAATTAGTCATGTGAGACTAAAGTGAAGTTTGATGAAAATGCTAGTCTCTTGTTGTTAAAGTTAAGAAAGGTTTGAAGGCATGCGATCTTATACACCAGGTCTATTATAGAGTTACAAATCATATTTGGATGATGAAATTGATGATGGATTTTGGTTGAGGTACATGTTGGGCACATGGTTGAGACAAGTAGTTGACGAGTTGACACATACATTAGGTGTATAGTTGATGATGTTGGTACATATTGATGATTCATAGTTGATGAGTAGTTGATACATGATTGGTACATACTTGGCACATGGTTGGATGCACTTGTTTATGGTACATGCTAATTACAAGTTGTTTGGTACAGGTTGGTGCATGGTTCATACACTTGTTTATGGTACAGGTTGAGGTACAGGTTGATGCATGGTTCGGGTTTTTGGTACAGGTTGAGGTATAGGTTGATGCATGGTTCAAGTTATTGGTACAGGTTGATGCATGGTTCAGGTTATTGGTGCAGGTTGTTTGGTGCAGGTTGATTGGTACAGGTTTACAACAGTATATCTCACAGTGATAGTGTGACAGTAATTCCATCATTCTACTTCTACGTTAGGGTGGTTGGATGGGGAAAGGATAGGTGGTTGTAGCCACCTTCCATTTGTAGCCAAAGAACATAGGGGGTTGTAGCCTCCTTCTAGTTGTAGCCATAGAATTGGGGAGTTGGATCTTCCCTCAGGTTGTAGCTTGAGAAACTAGGGGGTTGGAGCCTCCTTCTAGTTGCAAATGGAAAACAAAGTAAGTTGGTGCTTCCAATGAATGTAATTCTTCAAGACATATAAGAAAAAACATTATGTGGTTTTCTCCCGCTTTGGGTTTCCATGTAAAAACACTGGTGTATTGTGTATGTGTATGATTGCTCATTTGTTCATTGTTTATTTACTCTACACGTATTGGATGATATTGTTACACTGATATAACATTTGAATTATATGGTTAAAAAAGATTACATTTCTCTATTATTGATTCACCCCCCCTCTCAGTAATCCAACAATTGGTATCAGAGCAGGTTCCTTCAGAAATCAGTTTAACCATTGAAAGGTAGATCATGGAGAGAAACAACATGTATAAAAATGGAATACCACAATTTGATGGACATAAGTATGAATTTTGGAGCAGAAGGATGAAAACATGTATACATGCACAAGGATTTGAAATTTGGCAATTAGTTGTAGATGGATCCAAAGAACCAACAGTTCTGCCGACAAATGAAAGAGCAATAAAAATCAGACAAAATAATTCCAAAGCCACAAATGAAATTATGAATGGTCTTTGTGAATCATTTTACACCAAATTTATACATTGTAAATCCGCTAAAGAAATTTGGGACAAGCTTCAAAATATTTATGAAGGAGATTCAAAATTCAAAGCAGCAAAGCTTTAAACTTACAGAGGTCAGTTTGAACAACTAAAGATGAAGGAAGATGAGAATATTGCAACTTACTTCTTACGAGTCAATGAAACAGTAAATGCAATCATAGGATTGGGAGAAGAAATTAAAGAATCTGTAATAGTTCAAAATGTAATAAGATCTCTCCCTATGAGATTTGATCCTAAGATATCAGCACTAGAAGAAAGAGAAGATATAAACTCAAAAATCATGGACGAACTACATGGAATCTTCACAACATATGAAATGAGAACTGAATAGGAAAATCCAGATATAAAAGAAGTGGCTTTCAAAGCATCCAAAAGGTCAAAGCAAAAGGGAAAGAAAAAGGAAAAAGAACATAGCAACAACAATGACATCTCAGAAGATGATGAAGAAATGACCAACTTTGTCAGAAGATTGAACAAGGGAACCAACGACATATATAAAGGTAAGTTTTCTTTGGTTTGTTTTAATTGTGATGGTATTGGTCATTTTTCTAACAAATGTCCTCATAAGAAAAATAAGAGGAATGATGAAAATTACTCAAATAGAAAACACACAAATAAAAGAAAAATAACAACAAATAAAATTTTCAAGAAAAGATTATGCACCAAAGAAGACATCTCATCATCAGATGAAGATGAAGTCAGTGACAGTGAGACAGAAAGCGTTATATTCATGGCAGTAGAAGACTCTGACAAAGAAGACATTGAAGAAGAATATGAAGAGGCTGAAGTTGACTACCGAGAATAATTTTTGTGTTCCATAGAAGTTATAAGAAGAGAAAAGAAGAAAAACAAGAAACTACAAGCGGAACTAGAAAAGAAAGAAGACACTCAGGAACTAGAACAAATGATCACAAATTTGAAGGTTCAAATAGAAGAAGATAAAAGAGTTGAAGAAACACTCAAAGAAAAGCTAGACAAAAGAGACATGATCACTGGAAATTTGGAAGCAAAGATTGCCACATTAAGAAAGGATATTCAAAAGAAAAATATGCAGAACAACTCAAAATTTTTGGATGACATTATTAGCAATCAAAAACCTCATCATGACACGTTCGGACTTGGATACAATCTGACAGAAAAGGGATCAAGCTCCAAAACAGCAGAGTACGAAACATATCCAAAAATCTATGTAGAAACAATCAAAGGGGATAGGAAGATATACGAGGAATATTATAGGGACAATCCTCCACCAAGAATATTCATATTTCAGAATCAACAACCGATGTATAGGCATCAGGAAGAAGAAGGATTCAAAAGAGAAAATCCTTTCAGAATATCTTCAACTCCTAGGTATCAAACTATCTTTTTTGGTTTATGTTATGCATGTAATAATTTTGGAAATAAAGCTTTGAATTGCAGAGCTAACAACAAGAACATAAACAACTTTGAAAGCCATACACAAAAGGGTTATCCAAGAAGGCCTAGTGAAACACATAGAAGAAGTTACAACAGGTTTAAATAATTGAGCACTGAAGTGGAATGCTACAAGTGTAACGAATTTGGACACATGGCCAAAGATTTCAAAATGACATTTCCTCCTAGAGAACCACAACAAAACAACAACAACCATAGACAAGAACCTTAGAAGAGAACATGGATAAGAAAATAGAATCAACATAGCAATGAAGAATGCACACTCTCTCTACAAGCTAAGCAGAAGAAACGTGGTTGGTATGTTGACATTGGATGTTCAAAACACATGTCAGGTGATAAATACAGGTTTCTTACATCAATAAAGGAGAGAGATGGATCAGTCTCCTTCATAAATGATGATTCAGCTAAAATCATTGGAAAATGAACAGTCAGAATTGGAAACAAGAATACCAAGGAAGAAAATGTTATACTAGCAGAAGATATGAAACATAATCTTCTAAGTGTGAGTCAAATGTGTGACCAAGGTCATAAAGTTACTTTCGATTCACAAAAGTGCGAGATAAGAAAAGTGAAATTGATTGCAACAACTACAAGAACTTCAAGCAACATATATGTACTAAGTAAAATTGGAAATGAAAAGTGTTGTCTAGGAAAAGAAGATGAAAGTTGGCTATGGCACAGAAGAATGGGTCACATACACTTTGATAACATTGTCAAATTCATCAAAAAGGAATCAATTAGAGAAATGCCCAATATTACGAAACCAACCAATACTTTATGAAAAGCATTGTCAACAAGGAAAGGAAACAAAGACCAGGTTTAAATCAAAAGAATATTCAACGACAATACCACTGGAAATTGTGCATATTGATCGAGTTGGAAAAACTACAACAAAGGGTTTAAAAGGTGAGAAATATTTTATGTGATTAGTTGATGGTTATACAAGAATGATTACAGTTTTCTTTCTCAGGAATAAGTTAGAAGCTTTTGAAAACTTCAAGGTCTACAAGGAAATGGTTGAAAATGAAATGGATTCAAAAATTAAATGTTGAGATATGATAATGGAGGAGAGTTCACTTCAAAGGAATTTATGGACTACTGCAGCAGGAATGGAATAAACAAACAATTCTTCATTGCT
Organism: Picea engelmannii; assembly: GCA_009831015.1. NCBI lineage: Eukaryota > Viridiplantae > Streptophyta > Pinopsida > Pinales > Pinaceae > Picea > Picea engelmannii. Next base: position 501,222 of record ML784060.1, on the reverse strand, counting down.
AGGACACCTCAACATAATGGAGTTGTTGAAATAAAGAACATGACAGTACAGGAAATGGCTCGAACAATGTTAATGGATTCCAAATTGACAGATATCTTTTGGACACATGTAGTGCTAACAATGGTTCACATTCAAAATATATTAATGCTCATAAACAACACTAACAAAACTCCCTACGAGCTATGGAAAGGAAGACCAACAAATGTGAATCACTTCAAAGTATTTGGAAGCAAATGCTACATCAAAAGAGACATGGAAAATTGGGAAAGTTTGACTCTCGTGTGGACAAATGAGTACTTGTTGGTTACTCAAGTACAAGGAAAGAATACAAGTGTTACAATTTGAGTTTGAACAAAGTTGTGGAAAGCATCAATGTAACAATTGATGAAAAAGGTGGACGTGAATTAAAGGAAGAAGAAAATGAATCAATGGAACAACTTTACGAAGAAGAAGTAGAAGGGGAATATGAAGAGGATCAGACAAAAGTAGAAGAGAAAGTTCAACAAGTGCCTCCAAAGACACCTAGCAAACGAGTACAGAAGAATCATCCTTCAGATCAGATTATCGGAAACAAAGATGTAGGAGTTGAGACTAGAAGAAGAATCCGTTCACTAGAACAAACACACCTAGCACTCTCATATATGATTGAACCAAACAATTTTGAAGAGGCCAACAAGGATGAATTTTGGAATAAGGCAATGGATGAAGAATTAGATCAAATATAGAAGAATGACACATGGGAATTGGTTCCAAGTCAAAAGAATAAGAATGTGATTGGCACAAAGTGGGTATTTAGAAATAAATTGAATGAATGTGGACAGGTTACAAGGAACAAAGCTAGATTGGTATGTAAAGGATACATATAGGTTGAAGGAATTGAATTTGAAGAGACATTTTCTCCAGTTGCTAGAATGGAAGCAATTTGATTGCTCCTAGATTATGCATGCTCCAAGAATATTAAAGTGTATCAGATGGACGTGAAATCAACTTTTCTGAACAGGGAAATTGAAGAAGTATACATTGAACAACCAGAAGGATTTCAGTTGTTAGAGAACGTAGATTATGTGTGTAAATTGAAGAAGGCCTTGTATGGTCTAAAACAGGATCCTAGCGCATTGTACTCTAGACTGGATAAATATCTACAACAGGAAGGGTTCAAAAAATGAAGTGAAAACAACAACCTCTACATCAAGGTAACTCAAGATAGTATTTTATTAATTGAATTTTATGTTGATGATATTATTTTTGAAAGTACTGATGACATGTTATTAGTTAAGCCAGAAATTTGTAAAGGATATGCAGAATGAATCTGAAATGTCATTACTTGGAGAAATATCCTTCTTTATGGGTCTTCATCTACGTCAAAGAAACCAAGGAATTTTTATTTCTCAAACTAAGTATATCAGAGAAATGCTAAAGAGGTTCAGAATGGAAGATTTCAAACCAGTTACCACTCCTATGAAAACCAGTTGCAAATTGAGAAAAGATGATGATTCAAAGTCTACATACCAGAGGCAATACAGGTCAATGATTGGTAGCTTACTATATGTGACAACATCCAGACCAGATGTAATGCAAGTAGTTGGACAGGTGGAACGATTTCAAGTAGCACCAAAGGAATCACATGTAATAGCAGTGAAGAGGATTTCCAAATATCTCAAAGGATCTATCACTTATTGCCTACACAAATGTATAAGTTTTAAACCTGTGAAGTAAAGCAATGCATATAGATTCTTAAGCAAAACAAAATTTAATCAATGGCTCATTCACATAGTACACATAGATTTATACCAGAAACCCTCAACCAGGAAAACCTTTCTTATATTCATTATATCGAATTTCACCATTCACTATACAATATATACAATGTTTTTAGGTATTCCGTAGATACCAAAACCCTAATCCCTAAAACCAAGATTATTTTTAGTAAACTGCTAAAAATAGCAAAATCCGCTAAAAATAACAAAAACCGCCCAAAAAAAAAAAATTTGGGGCGTTGCCCCGAGCTACACTTGGTGCCAAACGTTGTGCATAACTAGGGGGGGGGGCATACCTTCTGCCCCCTGAGAACCCCCTAGGAAATCGCCCGGTGCACACGACACAAACAAAGAACTACTACGAGGGATCATCAGATGCAGTTGTCGAATTTGACGCCCCCCCCCACACACATGAAAAGAATATAACACATACCCAACAAGATGCAGATTGGGCAGGTTTCATTGATGACCGATGAAGCACCAGTGGAGAAACATTCTACTTGGGTGAGTGTTTAGTATCATGGTTAAGAAAGAAACAATCATCATTATCCTTATCTACATCCGACGCAGAGTATATTGCAGCAACAACATGTTGTACATAGGTTCTATGGATGAAACAAACTCTGACATATATACAGGTTGAGGATGATGAGCCCATTCCAATCTATTGTGATAATACAAACTCCATCACTATCTCAAATAACTCGGTGATGCACTCCAAGACGAAGCACATTCCAATAAAGTATCACTTTCTACGAGAACAAGTTGTAGAAAAGAACATCAGAGTTGAATATGTGGGAACAAAAGGACAAGTGGCAGACATCTTTACAAAACCACTTCCATGGGAAGCCTTTGAGTATCTACGCCAAAGACTTGGATTAATTTCTACTCCAAAATTAATTCTTTTGAATGCTTATCTTATATGTCTTAGATTTACACAAGGAAGCACCATAAAGAGGATAGTTCAGGTTGTAAGATTAGTTTCAGGAATATTTCAGTCAGGGGGAGTATCCCCAAGGATAGTTCAGTTAGGGGGAGAAACCTCGGATGGAAAGATACCTTTGTCATTGATGACAAAGGAGGAGAGATTATCAGATGCAAAGGTAAATGCAAAGGTAAAGGTAAAGGGGGAGAATGAGTGACATGACTTCAGTATTTCATCATATTGTTGCCATCAATGCCAAATGGGGATATTTTTGATTAATTGGGTTGGTTTTCATTGATGTCAACCCTTGAATAAAGTCTAGTAGTGAATTCTGGTAGCACAATGGTTTGGGTAATGGACCCAAGTTTGTTTGATGGATAGTGGTACGAGTTTTGATATATTTGTAGGTAATACTATTCCATATGGATATTACATGTCATTCCATTTCCGATGGTATGTGCAACATCACATAACTCCTCACGGTTAGAGAGTTATGGCCATGAGAAGTTGGAGAACCCAGGTTTGGGTAATGGACCCAAGTTTGTTTGATGGATAATGGTATGAGTTTTGATATATTTGTAGGAAATACTATTCTATATGGATAGTACATTTCATTCCATTTCCAGTGGTATGTGGAACATCACATAACTCCTCACGATTAGAGAGTTATGGCCATATGAAGTTGGAGAACCCTCATGAGTCATCTAGAAGCCACAAAAGGTCAAAGTAATCAAAGTGGTTTAAGATATTTTAGAAGGTAAATAATAAAGTGAAGTGATGAGTGTAATATAATTCAAAGTGAATAAAAAATAAATTATTTAAATAATAAATTTAATGGAGAAATTAGAAGTGGGTTAACCCTAAAATAAGGAAAGTGGGTTAAGATGGTTAAAAGGTAACCCCTTGAGGAAGCTACATGAAAGTATAAATAAGAGGCAAGGCTCTCTCATTTTAAAAACACTTGAGCATATTGAATATATATAGGTGAATAAGGTAACCAAAGGATATCTAAGCCAAATTTCATTGGGAAGGTGAAGTAAAGAAGGTCGAAATTCAAGGGAGGATAAATTCTTTTGATGATGCTTTCTAAGGTATGTTATTTACAGGTCATCTCACCATTTTCACAATAGATTTTTTTTTGGAATGATTCAGACCTTGAAATTGGGATTCAATTGAGGAAACATATCCAAGTAGTTGTGATACCAATTTAAGCTTGTGGGTCGTTTTATTTTTGGAGTTACACACCGTGGAAAATAGGGTTTGTGGCTAGTCCTGAAACTAGTCTAAAATAGGTGTTTTGGGTAAAAATGTTATAACTTATTCATAACAGATCCAAATTAAATAATACAAAATGTACTGGTTAGAATAAAATATTTAGTATTATGTGTACAATTTCCATATCCATACAACAAATATTTCATGCAGAGCACGCTCTACAAGTTTTCTCTCTAGAATAATCCAGAATTCAACAAGGTATGTCATTTTTTCTATAACTCCTTTTCTGAGAGGTTCCAAGTAGCAAAGTCTAGAGGAATTGTATAAAATACATTGAAGAACATTGCGTACCATTTTTATATCTTTATTCATTACAGGTACATATCTATGATTATTTCAAGTTAGGGTTGTTGACTAATCCAAAATTAGTCATGTGAGACTAAAGTAAAGTTTGATGAAAATGCTAGTCTCTTGTTGTTAAATTTAAGGAAGGTTTGCAGGTATGTGATCTTATACACCAGGTATATTACATAGTTACAAATCATATTTGGATGATGAAATTGATGAGGGATTTTGGTTGAGGTACATGTTGGGTACATGGTTGAGACAAGTAGTTGATGAGTTGGCACATACATG
>ML784060.1:463890-495771 GCA_009831015.1 Picea engelmannii | reverse complement strand
CAGTAATCCAACAATAAACAAAACAATATTTTTGAAAAAGAAAAACCTATCTTGAAAAGATGATAGTTCTTGATTCGATGAAGATGATGATAGTGATAGTGACTCAAGAAGAGTACTCTTCATGGTGTTATAGACTCAAGAGGAAACTACTGAAAATAATGAAGGGGGCTATGAAGAATAAGGAGAAGTGAATATTGAGTTAGAATTGATCAGTTCCTTAAGTGATATAATAGAAAGGAAGAAAAACAATTCTCTCAAAGAAGAGTTAAGTAAACTGAAGGAAGGATTTCAAAACCCTAGAAAAAATTCTAAAGAATCCAAGCAGACTATCATAGATCTAAGGATCCATTTGGAAGAAGGCAAATTGATTGAAGAAACAATCGATAGATAACTAGAAGAAATGGATAAAATAACAGAGAATATGGAAGATGAAATAGTCTCAGTAAGAAAGGAACTACAAAAGAAGGACATCCAACTAAATTTTGGTAATAGCACCAAAATACTAGATGAAATCATAAACAATAAAAAACCATTATATGACAATTCTGAACTTGGATACAAAAAAAATAATATTGATGAGGGTTCAAGCTCTATGATGATAGGAAATGAAATAGAGAAAAGAAGTTATGCATATATTATCAAGGGTTCCATCAAGAAAGAAGAATGCAAGCCTCTAAAGGAGGACATACAAAAACCTAAAATAAAGAAGAATCAAGAAGAAGATTGTGCAATCAGAGGAACATGGAATCAACAACCAAAAATGAATAAGACCCAAGAAGAAGATCAAGATTTCAGAAGAACAACACCAACTAGAAGACCACCCATACCCAGGTACCAAAATATTTTTCTTGGCTTGTGTTATTATTGCAATAATTTTGGGCATAAAGCCATAAGTTGTAGAGCCTATGCAAAGGGTAGAAACACCTGGAATAGAAGTAGCTATGAAAATACCAAGAATCATTATGAAGGAAATTATCCCAGAAAGCCTCATGAGGCATTTGAAATAAATTATAACAATTTTGGTGCTCTGGGTTATGAAATTGAATGCTACAAATGTAACAATTTTGAACACATAGCTAGAAATTGAAAAAGTGAATTGATAGTTTCTTCAAGGGAAACTAAGCATGTCCCTTTCAATCATATAGGGGAATAATAGAAAACTTGGAAAAAGAAGCAAGAAGATTTGAAGGTTGAGGAATGCAGGTTTTCTTTACAATCCAAAAATATAAGAAGCCATTGGTATTTTGACAGTGGATGCTCAAAGCATATGACTGGAGACAAAAATAGATTTGTAACATTAAAGAAAAAAAAAGAGTGGTCTATCACGTTTGGCAATGATAATTCATCCAAAATTATAGGAAAAGACACATTCAGTATTGGAAACAAAGATGTTGTGGCAAAAAATGTCCTACTTCTTGAAAATATGAAGCATAATTTGCTAAGTGTGAGAAAAATGTGTGATCAGAGACACACACATATATTCAATTGAAAATAATGTGAAATAAGGAAAGAAGAATCATGAAGACTAGTGGAAACAATGACAATGACTCCAAACAACATATACATGTTGGATGAGATCGAAGAAGAAATATGATGTTTGGGAAAATAATATGAAAGTTGGCTTTGGCATAGGAGAGTGGGCTATATACACTTTGATAATCTTGTCAAGATCAATAAGAAGAAAGTTGTAAGAGAAATTCCATAAATTACAAAGCCAATGAATACTATGTGCAAGCACTATCAACATGGAAAACAAACAAAAGTTGAATTCAAGACAAATGAATACTCTACAACAAAATAATTAGAGATTGTACACACTGATTTATGTAGGCCCATGAGAAAAAAAGGACTGGATGGTGAATAATAATTCATTCTACTCATTGATGGCTACACTAGAATGACCTAGGTTTTCTTCCTCAAGAAAAAGTCAGAAGCTTTCAAATGTTTCAGGGTATTAAAGGAAGTGGTTGAAAATGAAATTGATTTAAAAATCAAATGATTAAGATAAAATAATGGAGGTGAGTTTACTTCAAATTAATTCAGGTATTTATGTGAAGAACAAGGAATAAAAAGACAATTCTCAACAACCAAAACACCTCAATAAAATGGAGTTGTTGAAAGGAAAAATAGAACTATACAAGAAATGGCCAGAACCACGTTGAATGACTCCAAGCTAAGTGATATCTTTTGGGTACAAGAAATGCATACAATCATTCATATCTTAAACAAATGATTGATTATAATTAATAGTGATAAGATACCATATGAGTTATGGAAAGGAAGAGCGACCAATTTCAAGCACTTAAGAGTGTTTGGAAGAAAGTGTTACATAAAAAGGGAAGACAAGAAGATTGGAAAATTTGACTCCTGAGTGGACAAATGCATATTTGTTGGGTACTCATTCAAAATCAAAGCATACAAGTGATACAATCTAAGACTCAACAAGATAGTGGAAAGCATCAATGTAAAATTTGGTGAAATAAACTTGCTAAAGACTAGGAAAGAAAGCATAAATTCAAGGATCTTTGAAGAATAGGAAAATGAAGAACTAAATAAAGAAGAAGAACGAGAACAAGAAGAGAAGCATCCAGAAGAAAATCAAGAAGAAAAAAACCAACAATATTTCCAGACACCTTCTAGGACACCTAACCATCGATTTTAGAAGAATGATACACCAGAACAAATCATTGGAGGTATAAGTGCCGAAGTAGAAACCATAAGAAGAAGGAACGCACAAACACCTGAATAAGGACATTTTTCATTATTGTCTACAATTGAACCAAGTAAATTTGAGGAAGCCATAAATGATGAGCATTGGATCAATGCTATGGAAGAAGAACTAAATAAAATAGAGAAGAATGAGACATGGGAATTAGTTCCAAGACCAAAGGACAAAATTGTGATTGGGACAAAATGGTTCTTAAAAAAAAAGCTAAACGAAGATGGACATGTAACCAGAAACAAAAAAAGACTAGTGTGAAAACGATATGCTCAAGTTGAAGGAATATGTTTTGAAGAAATGTCTTCTCCCATGGCTAGAATGGAAGCAATCCTAATTTTCTTGGCTTATGCATGCTCCAAAAGGATCAAAGTGTATCAGATGGATGTAAAATCAAATTTTCTAAATGGAGAATTATAATAATAAGTCTACATAGAATAGCCAAAAGGGTTTCTACTGTCAGAAAAGGAAGACTATGTTTGTAGATTGAAGAAAGATCTATATGAACTTAAGCAAGATCTGAGAGCTTAGTACTAAATATTGGACACGTACTTACAAAAAAAAATATTCATAAAAGAAAATGCAGATAGTAACCTATACATAAAAGTGGATCAAGGAAGTATGATTGTTATTGAAGTATATGTTGATGACATCATCTTTGGAAGCGATGATGATAGATTGAGTAAAACATTTTCCACGAATATGCATAATGAATTTGAAATGTCCCTACTTGGGGAGTTGAATTTCTTCTCGGGACTTCGGATATCTCAGCTATATAAATGAATTTTCATTTCCCAAAAAAAGTACATCAAGGAAATGTTAAAAAGGTTCAAAATGGAAGATTGTAAACCTGTAAGTACTCCTATGGTTACCGGTTGCAAGTTGACCAAGGATGATGAATCTAAAGAAGCGGATCAAATACCCTACAGGTCAATGATTGGTAGTATAATATATGTGACAACTTTAAGACCAGATATAATGCAAGAAGTTGTATAGGTCACAAGATTTCAAGCGGCACCAAAGGAAACCCATGTTCTAGTAGTGAAAAGGATCTTCATATATCTTAAAGGAACAACAGATTTTGGGCTATGGTATCCGAAAGGAAATGAGTTAACTATGGTCACCTACATGGATGCAGATTGGGTAGGCAATATTTATGACAGAAGAAGTACAAGTGGAACAAATTTCTACTTAGGTGACTTCTTAGTGTTTTGGTTGAGCAAGAAACAATCATCAGTATCCTAATCCACAACAAAATCATAATATATTGCACCAACAACATGTTGTAGTCGGATTCTATAGATGAAGAAAACCCTGCAAGACATACACGTGAGATATGATGAGCCTATTATGATACTCTATGACAACACCAATGTTATAAGTGTTAGCACTAGAAGTTTCCCCTAGACTGCATTAGGAACAATCCTAGCACATCTTGTTTCAAAATTTTAAGAGAAAAAGAATTTTAAAGAGGTGGGAGGATCACACTCTTAAACTTAAAAGGGAATTAAAGGATAAGCTATCAAGACCTCTTCTCTATGTGTAGCAGATCAGGTAAAAAAAACCATTAGTTGAGTCAAGTGAGAGTAGGGTATATGTTGGAGAAGAATATATGCAACAATATTGATAACCATAAAAGAGAAATATGTTATTTAATGTAATTAACCAGTAGAAGAATAAATCTTAAAACCAAAAATCTTTGCTAAACCAGATTTAAAGGATCTTAAACACACATGTGGTGAAGATTGAACTATAAAATAGGTAAATCTTCTCAGCACATACATACAACCATATAATCATATAACAATAATAATTTGTTCAAGATGGAGAATTATAAATGATAAACAAAAGAGAATGATACACACCAACTAATGACTTCATTAACCACTGAAATATTTACACAGATAAGGTTGATCCAAACAGTCGTATAAGATAAAGTCTTTTAGGAAAACAAGGATCCGACCCTTTCTTCTTCTACATCATTTCATATATAGTGTCTTGAATTAGTTACATGTACTTAAGATTGATCCTGACTATCAGGGACAACTCAAAACTAATCCCTACAAAAACTCAAAACGAATTTGTACCTTTGACTGTTGATATACTAAATAATAATAGTTTTACAAAAATCTCATGTGATCAAGGAAAAAACCTAGCATAAAATATTCTTAGCTTGATTTGTACTCCATTCATATGATAGCACTGCAACAATCTATATTCATCCTAGATATATTCAATCTTTGATGCTCCATTTGATCCTAACCTTTGACAACTCAGCAACAAGTGACTGATCTTTATTAATATTCACATCCCATTATAGTTTTTAGATCCAAAAATGGTGCATAGCCTTACCAACTGATCCATTAGATGCCACCATATTTTATAGCCTTCCTCTATTTGTGAAAATAGGAAACCGAGTGGTATTTGTATCAAAATAGGCTGCTACAGGTGTTCTGGTAGTGCCTTTGTTTTTACTGTGAATGCAATTGCAGGAACTTCCTGTAGTGACTTATCAAAAATTAATTTCCCCTCTTTTTAAATCCTTTCTTCTCCCAGGTTGTAACTGACCATAAAAAAAGGAATGTGATAATTTTATAAATGAGAAACAAATAGGGTTATCTCATAATCCATCCTCTATCACAGTTTTTCAGGGTTCTTAAACTATAGAATTTCCATGAAGCACAAATGAAGTTGCTTCAGCTAATAAATCCAGGCTATTTAGTTTGGTTTTCTTAGACTGAGATCTAGCTATCATTTTGGAAAGCTTATCATATTTATATCCCATCCTAGGATTTGAGCCCTTCGCATTCCTCTTACCTTGTTTTCTGGCAGAGGCTTTGTTTGTGCCTGTAGGAGTCTTTTTATCCATGCTTGAGCCTCCTTTTTTAGAATTACTCTTCTCAAGCTTGAATATAGGTATTTTCTTCTTAGTAGGTGTCTTCTCCATAGATTTTATAGGATTATCATCAATAATGATGGTCTTCTCTATGAAAGAAGGGTTATATGTCGATTTAGCCTTCATCCTGAACTTGGTTCGAGGCATTGTAATTCATTTCCTCACCAAAATTTTGTACCTGGAGGTATCGTCTTTAGAGGAACTTGACACGTGAGGAGTGACCTCTGGAATAGGTTCTTCAAGCTGTCCAGGGTCTTCAATTTCTACTGTTGTTTTTCCAATTTGTTGATATTCTACTAAAACCCTAGATTATGCTAACCTCTTAGCCCTTTTTGAGTAAGATTTTTTTATAAAAGGGAAAGGGTGCTTACCTCCACCTAATATGTGAGAGGACCTCGTCTCTGCCTTCTAGCTGACTGTAGCTTTTGTAGTTTCGATTGGAGCCTTTAATCAAGATGCTCATTTATCTCTCTTCGTAGTGGCTGATTGACTGGTGCTAGCTGGAGTTTCTTGATCAAGTTCAACAATAGTTGCATGAGTTTGTGAAGAAGGAGGATATTCTTCCCTCTTGAACCCCAACTGGATCAAAAACTGATTCTAAGTCTTCTACAATTTCCCTAATTCATCCTTAACAAGAACTTTAATCAACCCTTGATGAAAATTTTTGTGAGGAGGGTATTGGGGTTTGATTGAATCCTCATAGACATCTTGTTGATGTCTCTCAAGAAGTAATAAGGTAAATTCATTCTCTTAATTCCATCCAGATGAAGTAGAAATCGAAGGTGGAATAGGAATACAATATAGTAACACCCCTCGCATGTGATGAATCTCTTAAGCATGAGTAATGATTCCATCCACTCATCAACAATCCAATCCCTGGGGATACCCTTGGCCCAATTAGGGTCTCTGTGTTCAGGATTTAAAAACTGATTAACGTCTCCTCATGTGATCAATTTATTCTTAAACCATCTTTCTCTATCAGTGGGGAGGTTGCAAGCAACATCTATAGATTCTTCAATAAATTGCATGGCCAAGTTTCCAACTCGGGCCCATTGTCCATTGAAACTCTCAACAAATGCTCTGGCTGTAGCATAATGGTGACCATCTAGCTTAGTGCAAAAAATATACCACCCTGTCCGATCGAAAATGATTTGGGTATCTTCGTAAGCCTCCATGACTTCAGGCCCTTCGTGTTATTTCATGTTCACGTGTCCACCCTTGCCCATAAGTGTAGCTGCGACCAGAAGACTAGACTCTTGGATATAAAGCATGGATTTGTCTACTGTATGATGAGGATAATCTAGGATTTGTCATTTTTATGAGTGCCAATTAAAACCAACCAGCTGCTATTGGTAACGAACAATGTGCCAGTTTGAAAACATGTTATTTGAAAAACCATATTCATGTAACCCTTTGTACAACTGACGTGTAGAAAAGACCACCCATATTCACATGCTATAGCTGACACATGATACTTGTTAATTATTTTTGCTACACATGAGATCTGGAGTACAATCCAAAACCTTGACGATTCTCCACGGTACTTGAAACAATCACGACCAATGACATGTGGAAGTTCATGTAGCGCTCGACCAGATTTGTCCATTTTGCTTTCTTAGGATGAATGGACTTTGAAAAGGCAGCCTACAAGTTAGATAATCATGAAGAATGGATGTTGACATGACTTATGGCTCAAATGAAAGGATTTGAATTCAAGTGATGTCACCAAGTAATCATTTACACATGTGTAGTATTCCTTTTGTCTCTTTCTCACAAAACTAACACTATTTTAATCCTTTTTAAGATAAGCTATCAAACCTTTTAAAACATAATGCTAAAGATATATAACTAATACTAACTTTGAACTAACAAGTAGGAATGACTAAGGAATAAAACAATGTAGGACAAAGTAGTTGTTAACAATGGATCCATGGGGGATGGAGTTTTCGATGTGAAACTCCAAGAACTTTGAGTAGACTTGTGCCTTCTAATCCTTTGAGCTTCAGACCATGCTTATTTGCAGACTATGTTGTTCCAGCTTCTGAGCTCTAAAAAAACTTTATTCAAAAACATATCAGACTGTAAACAAAATAAAAATAAAAAACCATTTCTGAAATCTGAAAGAATAAAAGAATCATTTCTCCATTGGGCTATGGAGTCTTTATTTCCTAACTACCACAACACACTGATATGTACAATGAAATTTGGGCCACCAATGACCTTAGTAAAATAATTTCTTCAGAAAATGCCCATTTACTGGGCCACCGAAAACCTCTTCACCTTCCAAATTCTGCAATAGGAAAGTGTTGTTATCCAAAACCTTTTCCACCATGAATGGAAATGCCCACGGACTATCAAACTTCCCATGATGATATTCCTTGTGAGCATCCCATTTCAAAACCAAATCACCAGGTACCAGCTACTTTGTTTTTGACTTTTTGTCAAAAGTCTCCTTAATCATTTGTTTATGTGGATGTGCCTTCTCCAAAATTTTCTCCCTCGCTTGATGTAGTTCCACAATCTATTAGATCCTTCTGATAGCATCATTTGGTCCAACGTCAATTTCTTGCAGATAATTCACAACTGGAAAAGAAAGTTGTATGGGAAAAACAACTTCCATTCCATATACTAATTGAAATGGTGAATTTCCAAATGCTCTTTTGGTGCTTACTCGGTGAGCCCACAAGGCATATTTTAACTTTGCATCCCAAGCCCTCTTGTTTTCCTCCAAAAGTTTCTTAATAATCCTGACCATACTTTTATTGGAAGATTCCACCAAACCATTACCCTGTGGGTAATAGGCAGTAGAATGTTTGATCTTGATACCACAGTTTTCAAAAAATTCATTCAAGTTAGCAGACATAAAGGCTACAACATTATCTGTGATGATCGTATCAGGACAACCAAACCTAGATAAAATATTTTCTTCCATAAAATCCATGATCACTTTATTAGTTTCCCTCCTTGTAGGTATGGATTCTATCAATTTTGTGAAGTAGTTTGTTGCTGTCAGAATCCATCTATGTTGGCCACTGGATGGAGGATGGATTTCACCAAAGAAATCTAATGCCCACTATTGGAAAGGTGCAGGTAATTTTACATGCTTGAAAGGTAAAGACTTGATATTTTTCTTTCCTTCAAACCTTTGACATTTTTCACATGTCCTTACTTTGAAATTGACATCAACAAATAGACTAGGCAAATAATACCCAACCTTGAGTATTTTATATGCAGTGCTCTTCCATAAGTGATGTCCTCCACACACTCCTTCATGAAACCGGGTCATGACATTTTCAGCTTCTTCTTTATCAAGACATATCAATAAGAAACCAGGAGGGTCCCTCCAAAATAAAATATGATTATTAACACAATACTTGACAACTTTGAGTTTTAAGGATCTTACTTTGGATTTGTCCATTCCTGGAGGAGCTTGAAAATTCTGCAGAAAATAGAGGATATATTTATACCATTCAGAATCAACAATTTTTTCATCTACTTGAGGATTATTGTCTTGAGGCTATGAGTTTCCTTAATTATTACAGATGTAATCAAATCCCAAAACTTTGTAATTAGAGTAAGCTAATAGCTTAGACAACCCCTGACCTTTGACTAGCTTAGTGGGCTTGATCTCCAAATCATACTCAAGTAACTTAGCTATCCATTTTTTTCTCTTTCCATCAATGTCTGGCTAAGTCAATATATCTTTAATGGTGTTGGATGGTACATAGGCAATAAATTTGGAGTGTAACACATAAATTATGAAAGATTTCAATGCTTTAACCAAGGCAAAAGCATGTTTTTCCATGATGTCGTATTTTAACTCAACATCCCGAAGTGCCATGCTAAAGAAAGCAATAGGTTGTTCGAAACCTTCATAATTGTTTTGTAATAAAGCAATTTCTAAAGTGTCATAAGATGCAAAAGAGAAAATTAGAAAAAAAAAATTCAAAATCTGGACTGATAAAAACAGGAGCTTCTGAAATAGCTTGTTTAATAGTCTGAAAAGAATCTTTAGCCTCTGTCTTCCACTTGATCTCACTACCCTTTTTCAACATGTCAGTTATGTGTTTGACCAATTCAACAAAGTTAGGAATAAACCTTCTAAGAAAGTTTATCTTCCCAAGAAAGAATGAATCTCTTTCTTAGTTCTAGGAATGGAAAGCCTTTGAATAGCTATCACTCTAGCCAAATCAATCTTAACTCCACGAGCACAAACAATGTGACCAAGTAGTTTCCCATTTTCTAAAGCAAAATGAGACTTTTTTGGATTAAGGGAAAGACCATACCTTCTACATTTCAGAAATACCTATCTCAGATGTTGTAGATGCTCGTCACCATATTTAGAGAACACAATAATGTCATCTAAATAGATAACCACAAACTTGTCCTTTTCTCCCACGAAGTCTATATCCATGGCTCTCTGAAACATATCCACTGCATTTATGAAACCAAAAGGCATCCGAGTGTACATGAAAGTCCCCCATTGTGTCGTGAAGGCAGTCTTCTCCATATCATCAGGATGAACAACAACTAGGTTGTACCTGAAAAAACCATCAATCATGGACAACCTGCTAGATCCTACTACTCTCTGCAAGATGTGTTTCATTTTGGGTAGTGGATAGTTATCTTTCTGAGAACATATGTTTAGATTCCTAAAATCGATGCAAATTCTAATTTCACCATTCTTTTTCCTCACTGGTACCAAATTTTCCACCCAATCATAGTACCTTAAAGTCTTTCCCTTACTAGGGAACCATGTCAACCACCAAGTTGAAATAAGGAAAAAGGTATAATTTCTAAGAAAATATTTTCATAATCAAGAAAGGATCCTTTGCAACATGCTCAAATGCTTCAATTATTTAAATGAAACTTACCACAAGACCAAACTTGTTACCTCATGAAGCAAGACATGTTGTCCTTTCTGGGCCATGCTGGGGTGGTGGATGTTTTTGTTTTCGATGAATGGTGATGTGTGATGAAAGGATGGGTTTTGTCTTCTTATCAGACTCTCGACACTCCATGTCTTCAACGTGTGGGCCTCAAGACATCATCTCCTTAGTTACCTCTATCCTGGGCAGTAACATCTGGCTCCTACATGGGGACATGTGCTCGCCATAGAGTACATGAACCTCAACATCTCCTGGTAAGACCTATGCCTACACATACTCAAGCAAAAATATTAGAGAATTTAGGGGTGGCTTGCACACCCTTCATTCATATAATCAAAACTTCAAAAATTTCAACTATTCGTTAAATTTTTTTTGCATTTTTCAAAAAATTCTAACTAACATATAATATGATTCAAGCAAATCAAAACAAATATGCATAAATGTAACAAAACGATATGTAAAAAACAAAATCAAATGCAACTGCTCTACAATGAACACACAAATGCAAATTCAAGAAAGAAAATTCCCTACCTACTTACTTGGGGCCCGAGACCCATGGAGATAAGGTCCCATCAACATAGGGTTAGTGGATAGACCCATCAACTGGTAATGGCATCTTCCTCCCATCCATGGTAGATAAATAGTAATTACTCTTATTAAATTTCTTCTTGATGATGTAAGGGCCAAGCCATATAAATTCTCTCATCTTATCATACTTAGGCTTTCCCTTTCTCTTATCCCACATGAGTGCAAGGTTTCCTTCATCAAATTCAACATAAGGTATGTTCTCAATGTAAGGTTATGTAGGTGGATCTACCTAAACCATGTCCTTGATATAATCTTCTTGCTCTTTATATTTCTTATCTTCATCCTTCTTGAGTATTCTAATGGACCCTGGATCCTTTCTTTGGTATTCCAAAATATTCTCCTTGTATGTTTCTATCTTTAGAAGAAGTGTATCAATTCAATCTTCTTGTACAAAAGGAAAATATTGAGGATCATACTCTATGACCCGATGTGTCACATCATACTCACAATCACTCCAATAGTCTAGGATATTTATATCAACTACATGATTCTTTGAAACATGTTGACTGTATAAAATCTCAAATGTCCCATCCCCCATAAGGATATGTGCAAGAGTGAGGTCCATACCGAGAAAACCTCTAAGGATAGTGGACCAACGTCTTGATAAGAGAATGCACCAAGCATCTGGTACATCAATAACAATTATATTCATGATGAGTCTGATGTGGGGGAAAGCATGCAGGTATACCTCCACATCTTCTATGAGACCATACAATTTCACATTTTTGAATCAATACCACAAGCATTTCCATAAGTACAGGTTGTTTGCAAACCAAGTTGTTTCATGACCTTTAGAGACATTATGTTTGTCAAAGCTCCAGAATCCAACATACAATTATTTAAATGAAAACCATTTATGCCAAAGGAAAGATAAAAAGGAGGAGTCTCCTCTCCCTAGCTCCCATGATACATAGTATTTAGGATTATCGGAGGATCTCATGTCTCATCTTGTACCTTTAATTCCTTCAAAACTTCTCTTCTTACGGAAGGAATCTTGCGCATCTCCACCACAGTTACCGATATATTAATCTTCCAAATGATGCCTGGTACATCTATATTTAGGTGAAGCTCATCATTTGTTTGTGCAAGTTTTGAAAGCTAGTCATGAACTAGATATGGAGGAGTTAGAGGCAATTCCTTCATTATTGGAGGTGGTGGGATTGGCACTTTGTTTCTTCTTGAGTATGTCAAGATTTCCTTTTTCCTCAACTTGTCCTTTAAAACTTCATCCATTTTATTCAATACTTCCACCTGAGCTCGTCTAAATTCCCACTTCTTGACTTCCTCAAGTTTCTCCTCTGTGATATCAATGCACTCATCATCCTGTAGGGTAAAATTCGTATCAATGAATTTCAATATGTCCATACGGCCTACATTTTCTTCTTCTCTCCGTCTTGGGCACTTATTTTCTGAATGAGGTTCCTGGCAAGGAAAACACCATGGTGATCCCTCCATGTTTACCACCCTAATAGGATTCAAGGTGTCCAATTCCTTTTCCACTTGTTGTGGCCTTGGTTTCCAACCTATTTTTTCCCTCTATTATCTGACAAATTGAGGTCTTGGAGAAGCGTGATGCCTCTCCAAAGTTTTCAACTTGTTCATGATCTAATTTTGACTATGAATGAACCTGGAATTCATTTGATCAAACTTCTCAGCCAAGAGAATCATTGGATATTGTATGATATTGGTTGAAGTCTTTGTATTTTTTTTTGTTCTGGTACAAGCGAACTGAAAGGGTTCAATCTTTGAGCTGAAAATATATTCTTCAATCTGCACACTATACTCTTTGGACTTTTCCAAATTTGTAGACATATTTTCTTTTAAGATAAAACCAAACTTCCCTTCAAAAGAATTCAAGTAAAGGAGGATAACGGTTGCTTCCAGAAGCCATAAGTCCTTTGGGATCTTACTGTGCAAGTTGTCAAATATAGCATCAAATTCCTTCACTGGTTCGTCACTTTATTCTTAATTTGGATTGATTGTGTCAATAACATTATGTTGTCCTTCTTTGTTTTCCATCTCCCATTGAACAACTTAGCGAAAGCTTCATAAAATGGAAAGTGATTGTCAGGAAATCATTTAAACCACTTTTTAGCATCTTCATCAAGACACATAGCTAGTAGCTTCATTGCAACATCTTCATGTTATATACCATTGTCTTAAATGGCTACACCAATAGCATCAAGGTGATCTTCATGTGTAACAACATTGTTTTCGGTGAACTTTGGAAACCATTTGTGAGACACTTTGGGAATGTTATTGGGAAACCCAGGGATAATGTTTGTTACACATTATTTTGGTCACCCTGATGATGACTGTACAAGAATGTGTTCAGGCTCTCAAAACAATCTTTTACATGAAGAAAATGACCGAGTTCTTCCCCTACAAGGCATATTTTTAGAATGACGTTGCAAGCTGACAGTGGTACACAGTGCGGAAATCCTTGATTTCCATAGGTTGCTCTATGCCTAGCTCGTGGAGTTTCCGCAGGCTTCTATATAGGAAGGATGCAACGACATTTGAAACTAAGGAAAGGAAGAAGTTTCACGAAGTTTCTAGAAGGAGAATCTTCTAGAATGTGAGGTGGCGTCTATATGGTTGTGATCCTACTGGCTTCTCTGATTTGGTGGGATCATCCTCATCCTTGTAAACCACTTCACCTTCTCCTATATAATGATGGGTTTCTCGTGGAAAAGGTTAAGCAAGATTAAGCAAGGAATTGTGAAAAGAATAGGCAGAAGACTGTGTGAAGGATCCTGTTACAATTGATGCTTGTGGCCTTTAGTTGTCCATCAAGCTTTTGTGGACAATCTTCATACAAATTCGTTGTAAGTGTATGTGTGTGTTGGAAAAAAGGACCAGTGAAAGGGAACTTGCGACATCAAGGAAATTTGGTTGTATCTTCCACTTTTATTTAATATGATACAGTGACATGTTTCTTTCCCATAAAATCATTAGTGTTTTATTACATGACTCCTTGATCAAATTTTTAGGTTTCCATTGAATCTACAATTGTTGCTTTCACTTTGGTTGGTTTGTGTCATTGCAGATCTAATCTCACAAGAGCACTAGAGCGAAGTAAGAACAACAGAGATATAAGGAAGCGATATCTAAAGGTATGTTATCTATTTCCTTCTTTGGTAGTAAATTCAATGGTAGCAACTTAAGGAAAGCATCGTGTCCTGTATTGTTTTGTTCTAGATCCAGGTGGATCTAGGGAGATTAGTTTATGTCTGCATTCATCGAATTATCCAATAACAAAATTGATGACTCCACTAGGGATATGACTTGATCATGGTTTTTTGTTGGCCATTTTCTTTTAACCTATTTTTTAACTTGGAATCAGTCTCTAAGTCTGTGGGAGATCCATTCAGACTCTATAGATTTGAAATTTCACTTAGATCCTTTACCCTCTTCTCAAAATTTCTTGATTTATAGACACTTATGCATTGTACCCTATACATAGCCTGCAAAAACCTTCAATTTCCGCACCCTAGTTGTTTGCTTCAGTGTGAACTTTCCACACCCTATATGTTTTTGGCCTGCAGAAACTCTTGATTTCCGCACTGTAATGTGCTATTAGGCTGCGGTGGTGCCTGTGAAATTTTTTGAGTTGGGTTTTAGCCTCTGTTGATGCCCAGTTTTGCTTTAATTAGCTGGGAGAGACTTTTAATGCCATCCCTTGACTGTTTTCTTGAATTTTAACTTGTTGTTGATTAGTTTCAGAGATCAAATACCTCTCTTTTAGTCTTTTTCAGTTTTTGTCTTTGATTTTTATCAACAAGGGTATAATCTCTGAGCTTGTATCTGAGTGTTTGTTCGATTAAAAGTCTTTGATGGGATTTAAAGTTTTGGATCGATTAAGTGTTCTGGATTGCTTGATGATTGGGAATGCATTTTTCATTTGCATTTGAAGAAACACTTTCTTGTCATTTTTTTACTTTTATCTTCATTGAAAGTTTGATTTGGGTGCTTGTTGAGTGTATAATTTTTCTTGGATTACTTGTCCTTTCTTTGTCATACCCCTGATCTGTTTTTAGAAAGGAAGAATTTAAAGTCACTTTTTCTTTTAAGTAATCATATATAAGGAAAGTTTATTGCATCCAAAAGAAGAGAACATTGAAAAATTGCATTGTTTATGGTTGTTTGCATTTGTGTCCATTTAAGAAAAAGAAAGTATATTTCGTACCTCACATTATTCCAGAAATACCTTCTCCCTACTATAGATAGAATTCATTGAACAAGAGTTTGCATCATTCATTTATATTTTTCATATTATTGGGTCAAGGTATTACACAACATTGGTTTCATTCCCGTCTCCCTCTTGAGTAACAACAACCTTTAAAAAACATTGTGAAATCTAAAAATCAATTAGTAACTTTTATTTTCTAGGGCTCCTTTACACCAACATTAGCTAGGCTAGAGCTTTGGAATAGGCTGTGAGACACACTCTCCAAAGAACAAAACACACAATAGCATCTTGTGATAGGGAGTGTTTAATTCCATTTGAAACATTTTGTCCTGGGAAGCCCTTCTCACACAAGGGTCAAACCTAAGGTTGCATTGAGATTGGCGAAGTTACTCACCCTGCTTTGTTGATATCAGTGTAGAGATTGCACGTATTATGGGGGTCACTTGAAGGTATACCCACAATGATGAGTGGAAGCCTCTCAAGTTGATTTCGAGCTAGATACCCTGCCTTTGCGCATGGATCAGACTGTCGATTGTTTCCCCAGGAAACATTGTTGTTCTTGGTAGCCTTAGTTTCCTATCTTCTTAGAGTCTTACACGAGGTGATTTTGGAGGGGCAATTTTTCACGGTACCTAGAATTGACGTTGACCAAACTCACTCGGGCTCCTTGGAGGGTATACCCACGATTATGTGTGGGATCTTGCACCAAGGTGTAAGTCCATTAAGCAACTTGTCAACGTAACTTTTCGACCCGCTTTGTCCTAGCCTCTTCTTGTCTTGACTTCACGACGTTGGATTTCATGACCAACTAGTGACTTCGAAATAAGAAGGTTTTTCTTGCTTGGTCTGATTCCTATATTTTATTAGCGAGTGTTGTTTGTTTTCATAGTTGGCCATAGATTTTTTCTGTAAAATTTTTGGTTCAGCGAACATTGACCCTGCACATCATTCATGTAGGATGCAAGGACTACCTCCGGAAGATCCAGAAGTTTCCAAACCCTTGCTTCCTAACCCACCAGAGGGCTCTCCTCAACAGAATGAGGTCCAAGACAACATACCATCCCAAGCAGAAAGAACCGACTCTCTAGACAATTTCTGAATTGTTTCTGATTCTCTAGACGCTTTTCGTCTACCTCCTGGATATGAGAGATGTATTCTCCCACTGAATTCATCCATAGAACTTGTTGTTGACTCTTCTGGAATACCAACTGGACCTCTTACCGACCCCGAAAGAAAGGATCATTTTTGGACCACTAACATATTTCAAACCCCGGCTACAGTGCGAGACCTTTACGGCTCAGGCGCAGGTGTTGATATACATGAACTACCCGAGACGTCTGCTACCTATAAGATACTTCTAGATCACTTTAATAGAATGACTTTTTATCTTTTTGTGGGTTCAGACACATAGTCTTTCATTCCTAACTCGACCATTACTCTTCAAATGGCCCATTCCATAATGGTCCCAAATGTTACGACTATTCCCACTAGAAATACGGTGGTTACCCAAGCTCCCATCGGTACACCACTTTCGTCTAGACCTGTCCCATCTCTTCCTCATGGGTAAAATTCTTTAAATACTTCTATCCCCATTCTTACCCAAGTTCCATTCGGAGCTTCTGGATTTTTTACTCCTCCTCGGTACAATGCTGCTTCCGGTTTCATTTCAACACCTTCCCAGGTCCCTTCTGAAGGGTCTTATCCCCCTTTTATGGGAGGATTTGTCCCAAGTGGCTCCAATCCTATTGGAGTCTCTACTCCATAATTCACTTATGTTTTTCAGATTCTTGTTGGAGGACAATATAGCACTGGGGGGAAAACTCGATTTGGAGGTCACAGCCAAATTGGAACACAACCCCTGCTTGGAATTCCTACCCCATCTCATGGACAAAACATTCCAAGATCATTATCCTAGTATTGGAACCTTCTCATCCAAGGAAATCCACAATCATCTGGGGGGAAACAACCTCAAGTTAGCTCTTTCATACCCCCTAGTTCGAGCCATTTGTATCTCGGTTCTTACAATCCAATTTGGGGTTTGAACGTTCAATCTAGTGTCCCTTTCCAAGGGAACATCCCTAATCAATACAACCCTATGGGCTACATGCATCCACATTCACGTCTGAATCTGTCAGGACCTTCACCTCACATGCAGACTGCTTATGGTCCTACTGGTATACTGATGGGACTTCCTCCCCAAAGTCACTAGTATCCTCATGTGAATAGACAGTTACCCTTTTTAGCCACTTTGGATCTTCCTGACTTGTCTAGAATATTGAATGACCCCATCCTACAGTCTCCCCACTGGCCCGTTATACCAGCCAAGACACTATCCGACATTCCAAAATTTGATGGTAAACCGGGAGAAAATCCAAACAACCATGTCATGACTTTTCACCTTTGGTGTTCGTCCAACTCTTTGATGGACGATTCCATTCGGTTATGACTCTTCCAATGAAATCTTATGGGTTCAGCTGCAAAGTGGTATATAGAATTACCATGAGGCTTCTTCACCGACTTTAATACCCTAGCCATGGCTTTCCTCACACACTACCAGTTTCCAATCCATTATGAAATGGGAACTGAGATTTTGAGTTCCTTCAAGCAAAATAAGGCCACTCACATCTCCGATCACATTCATGAGTGGAGACAAAGATGATGTTTGATCAAACTTGATCTTCCCGATCCGTTATTGTCATAATGGTTCATGAAATCCTTCGTGAATCAAATCTCTCATGACATTTCCATGGGTGGAGTTGTCACAGAAGAACATGCGATCATTTGCACTCAGTACCTCGATCTCATTTATTTTCAAACATGTACTCTTTACAATTTGCTCCCTGCCGCACCTCGTCCTTCTACCACCACTACCTCAACTACCCTTGTTGCTTCTCATGCGGCTGATGGTGTGATTGGAACTTTCCATGCTCAACCTCAATATACACAAGCCTCTCCCACCAATCCCAAGTCTACTACTTCTAATGTTCAAAATGCTCTGACTCCTACTCCTTCCATTGGAAAAACCTCTAAGGTGAACTCCGTTCAATCTACCCCTGTCGAAAAAAATAAATCAAGAAAAGGGAAGGGTAATAATAAGGAGGATAAAAATAACCCGCAATCTGAGAAAGCCAAAACACAACCTGATGCTGATAAGGATAAACGCAAACCCCTCTACCCTTTCCTTATATGTGGTGATGATCACTACATGAAAGATTGTCCAAGATGGGTTGAGGTTACTAAGTTCCTTCAAGGGACCACGAAACCTCCCACACCTGTCATTTTGTCCCAACCTTTCCCTTCCCAACAACATGCCCAATTGGTCATTCACGACCAACCCTCTCCCTCCACTACTTCTTATGTACTTATGTGCACTGGTGATTCAAAAAAGAATGACGTTACACTTACCACTCAGACCAAAGATTACTCTTCCTCAAAGGAGAAAGTTGATGATATACCACCTTCGTTGGTTCAACAGTCTCCCTCAACTTCACCTCCCAACGGTCCTCTTCATCTTGAATGACTGAGTCTCTATATAGTTCTTCGCCCTCCCCCAAAGGGTGTTGTTTGAAAGTCTGCCTTCAATCTTCATGCATGTGCTGCTCAGAACTACAATATTTTAGAATATCTGGCATAGGCACCTTCCACGATGTCAGCTCTCGAATTCCTTCAAAGTTGTCCCACTCAATGGAAGGCACGGTTAAAGGCTATTGGTGGAATTAACCCTACGGATACAAATTTGATAATTTTTGACCTGGAAGATCACATTCCAAGGCTACCCCCTCAACTCGCATTTCAGATCCAAGTTGTTGTCGCAGACAAGAACATTTGTAGAAAAGTTATTGACGAGGGTGCCTCGACATGCATAATGTTTGTTTCCTGTTGGAAATCCATCAACTCTCCTCCCTTAACTGAATCACAAAACATGCTCAAAGCCTTCAATGGATCTGGCTATAAACCCTACGGTGTACTCCCCTAGTTGTCTATTACGTTAGAAGGTAAATCGGTCAATGTTGAAGTTGTGGTCTTTGATGCACCTCTCAATTACAACCTCTTACTTGGTTGTAGCTGGATTGATTCCATGCGTGCAGTTGTATATACTCTTTTTCATGTAGTACATTTTCTATACCAGGGAAAAGTTGTTACAGTAGACCAATTGGCCTTTTTTAACTCTGATGCTCGTACTAGCAACGTACCCTTCATTTCAAAGACACCCCCTAGGTATGAGAATGTCGGTGTGGGTCTACTAAAATGTTCGACTTTAATGGGTACATTCCCAATCCCACCACCTGATGTTCCACCTCCTTTGGTTGCCTCAATCAACATGATTTCCACCTCTGTTCATGAAACCCCCACTTCTTCTGACCTATGGATAGTACCCACACCTGGTGATTATCTTTGCTATGGTGACCAGATGCCTTTAAGTCTGGTTGAATCCACCTATCAATCCATTCAATCAGAAAACCCTTATACTCCCTCTCTTAGTGATTCATCTCCCGACCCGTTCCACGTTAATTTTCCTATAGACAAGATGATCATGTCAGTTATGTCCATGTAAAACGCCCCATGGGATGATGGGCATCATCGTTCCATCCTCTTCCTGGAGCAACACACCTTAGAGAGTTACCAACGGATCTTGACTTCGTCAACCATTGTTGTCGTTTCTTATGTTCCCTAGTCCACACATGATGTGTTATATGAAGGGAACTTGAGTAACATTTTACCCACCATCCCCCTCAACATATCCATTAAACCCAGAGTTGTCAAAAATGTTCACATTAGAGCTTCATGTTCTAGCGATGAGGTTTTCACATATAAGTCCCCTTTTCAGGAATTTCATGACATATTCGCATGGAGCTATGAAGAGATGTCGAGTATTGACCCCGATATTGTTGTACACAAAATTAAGACGTACCCGGGCACTAAAACCGTCCAACAGAGACTTCGCCCGGTCCAGCCCCGTAAAGAAGCTGCTATCAAGCTTGAGGTTGAAAAACTTCTTAAATCTGGCTTTATTTATCCCGTGGCTTTAACTGATTGGGTATCCAATCTAGTTCTAGTTAACAAGAAACAAGGGATGATCCGTGTCTGCGTTGATTATAGGGATATCAAAAAATCTTGTCCTAAGGAAAACTTTCCCACCCCCTTCGTTGACCAGATCATCGACAATTGCATCGGGAGTGAAATATTCTCTTTGATGGATGGTTTCTCCGGATATAATCAAATCAACATCTTGCTCGCGGATAAAAAAAAAACCACTTTCATTTTTCTTGGGGGCACCTTTTCCTACTAGAAACTACCCTTCAGTTTTAAGAACATCAGTGTAACTTTTCAACATGCCATGTCTTATGCTTTTCATGATATCAAGCACATTGTACAGCCATATCTAGATGACTTGCCAGTGCATTCCATGCATCATAGTGACCATTCGACACACCTCCAAGCCATTTTCCTTCGTTGTCAGTTTTATCGTATACGCTTAAACCCACACAAATGTGTCTTCTGTGTGGAGTCTGACCAAATTCTAGGATTTATTGTATCACGCTAGGGGATCAGACTAGATCCTTTGAAGGTCGAGGTGATCCTCAATCTCCCTCCTCCTTCCTCACTTCGCCAGCTTCAAAGTTTGCAAGGGAAGGCAAACTTTTTACGTTGTTTCATCCCAAATTACGCTGAGTTAACAATCGGATTTACTCGACTGTTGAAGAAAGGTTCTGAGTTTGTATGGATACTACTGCCAACAAATATTTCGAAGCTTTGAAACTAACTCTAACCCATACCCCACTACTTTTCCCACCCGATTATAGTCGAGACTATTTCCTTTATCTCGCTGCTTCGGACTCTGCCATTGCCATGGTTCTAGTCCAAGAAGAAGATTTACACGAAGAACATGTCATTTATTATTTGATTCGGAGTCTCACGACTACCGAAGCCAAATAATTACATGTTGAAAAACTGGCCTTGGCAGCTGTTCAAACTATCCAACGTTTCTGTCACTATATCCTATTACGCAAGACCACTATAATTTTCGATTGCAACCCTATGCAACACATTCTTACACGCCAATTTATAGGAGGCAAATACTCCAAAAGGATAGTGATTCTCTAGGAGTTTGACTTAGAGTTCAAACATGCTAAGTCTAAAAAATCCTTGGTGTTTACTAAACTGATATGTGACCTTCCCTGCACTGAGACAGAAAATGTAGCAGAGGATTCTTTATCGAGCGAATCCCTTTTTCTTATCAGTTTCAATGACCTTTGGTATGGAGATATCATTATTTATTTCCAGACTCAAACTTTCCGGCCCAATTTGTCTAGTACCAACCATCTTCTTTTCTTTTACCAGGCCCATCAGTATATTATCCTCAATGACACTCTTTATCGCCATGGGGTTGATTCTGTTTTTCAACGATGTCTCACCTATGATGAGGCTGAGAAAGCATTGAATGACTACCATTCTGGAGCATGTCGTGGTCACATGTATGGGTATGCTACTTCCCAAAAGATCTTACGAGCAGGGTATTTTTATCCTTCTTTATTCAAAGACTATATTATTGCCATCCAAAAATCCCATGCTTGCCAAACATACAACAAAAAAATAAGATCGCATCCTTCTCCTTTACACCATGTAGTTTCCATTGGACCTTTCACAAAATGGGCATTGATTTCATGACATGTAACCGTCACTCGACCGGGGGGCATGGATACATCATCGTATCCATGGATTATTTCACAAAATGGGTCGAGGCGATGCCTACATTCGATAATACCAGAAAAATTGCAGCCCTATTCATATTCAATCATATCATCACACGATTCAGAATCCCACAAGATATCATCATCAATCATGGTAGCCATTTTCAAAATTTCATGATGTCCGAGCTTATTGAAAAGTTGGGTCTTCGACATGAAAACTCAACCCCCTACTATCCATAGGCCAATGGCCAAGTTGAAGCAATAAACAAATTTCTTATCACCATGCTTCGACAGATAATAGGAATTCACAAGACAAGTTGGCACACGATGTTGTTTTCCGCATTATGGGCCTATCGGACATCCGTGAAGTTAGCCATAGGATTTATGCCTTTTCAATTGTTGTATGGTATCGAAGTTGTTCTGCCGATTGAATGTGAGATACCATCGTTGAAACTAGCCATTGAACTTCTCCCCAACACCTCTACCGAAGAATAACATCTATTGTATCTGATGCGATTAGATGAAACCCATCATGATGCCACCCTTGTTATTGAAACCCAGAAGAAACGTGTAAAATCCCAATACAACAAGCATGCCAAGCTGCGTGTTTTCTCCGAAGGTGATCTAGTTCTCCTCTATGAACAAGATCGTGATTTACTAGGGGCCAGAAAGTTTGAGGCTATGTGGCACGACCCTTATATCGTCAAACGAGTGTTGGATAAGGGAGATTATGAGTTAGTAGATTATGATGGAATTCCTTTGAGTGAACCCAAAAATGGGATTTAATTGAATAAGTACTATGCTTAGACTATCTTTGCATAAGTGCTTGTATTTTTATTGTATCATACTTTTGTGTGCTTTTCGTTATTTGGTTTCGACCCCTAATTGCTTACCTTGCGTTGTGCTTGGTTTCCAGATGTCAGTGTCTTCACTACCCTATATTGGCTTCGTTGATGGTGCTATTCGTAGTACTCAGAACCTATCTTTTGTTGTGTGGGAAATCTATGCACCCACGAACAAACTTATCAATATACAAGGTGTTTTCCTTGGTCGTGCAACCAATAATATTGCAAAATATAGCGCAATCATCAAATTGTTGACCGACGCTATTTCACTTGGGATTCGACAACTCGTTTTATGACTTGATTCGTAGCTAGTAGTGCTACAATTAAGTAACATCTATACTATATGAAGCCCTACTTTGTTATGGGTATATTTACGAATTCGCCTCTTGGAACATTATTTTGATTATATTGAGTATCAACAAATTCCTAGATGTCTAAATACGTTGACCGATGCATTAGCTAATTATGTGTTAGATAGACATTTGAAACATTTATAAATCCAATCACACATCACATGTTGTATATAAAGAAAAGTAAGCCGGTAGAAGCCTCATGTATATATATAACGATAAAAATGTTTTACAAAAGGGTGTTTTCAGTCCAAAGACCAAAATATCAAAATATGAAGCCCATGGCTTCTACAAAATAGCATCATGGATGTTGCTCAGGGTAGCATACTACTGCTCGTGTTATCCTACGAAGTAGTCGACTGAGTGAACCAAACACGCCTACAGTGTGGCACTGATAACGCCTCGGAATCTCGTTGATTAGGATGTCTGGGATGTCTGTTGTCAAACCCTCTAGATTCTGCTCGACTACCTCATAGTCATCAACATCCCATCCTGCTACTACAACTGCTTCCCCTCGTCTCTAAATGGGGGATGTACCCAGAGGCCGGTGTGGCCCTACATCTGCACAATCAAATTTTTTGATTAGTCATTGGATAGAGAGCATAAAAAACATCTTATATTCTAAAAATTCACAAAACACCATAAAAGCAAAATGTTTTTCTTACCTAGGTCCCCCCACTGAAAACCCTCAGGTAGAACCAAATCGGGGTCACCTCGAAAATCCAAACCAGCATAGGCATAATCATATATCATCAAGATTTGAGGCCTCAACCAGTCAAAGAATGCATCGTTGTATTTGATAATGGGGCCCGCTACATGCCGAGCCATGAGATCACACCATATTTTCATCCCCGGATCTCGTGGCGCTGGTATACCCCACTCTACTTGTAGGCATAAATGAGGGACTATTTCTAAAAAGGACACCAAAATAGATCCATACCCAAATTGCTTCAGGTCCCCATTCTTTCTTTTGGTTAACTGTGTCTTCATACTGTGAAGAAGACCATCACACCAGTTGAACACACGAGGTTCCGTGCATTCCACGACATACTGGAAATAACTTTGGAGGGCCATGCACAGAGATGCACTTCCCACCATCTGTGTAATAGTAAAAATAATGGTCCGAAGAGTTAAATCTCAAACACCTCTGATGGCTACCTTAACTTTGCGCCTCTCGGCCTCAGGTTCACAGTGTCGATGGATGTATTCGCTCATTGGTAGACCACCGCCTCGACCTCCTATTAAGGTCACATGTGATCCATGATGGGATAACCCCATCAAGAAGTAAATGTCTTCGATATCCAAGGAAAGAACATGGGAACCCACATGAATCACCTACTGGTCCACATCCCACATGTGGACTAGGTATTCTAGTAACCTCAGTTGGGCTCTCATGTCCTGGATTTTATTTTTTTTAACAATCTGCACTGTCGAAGGGCATTGAAGGTGCCTGGATCATTCAAGGCCATGAATTCATCATTCTCGTGTTCCCTTTCTCTCCACTCCAACATTTTGACAATCAAATACCTGCATGGAGATGAGAAAAGGGGATTAGCATCTTCAATCATTGATTTTGAGATTCTTTTTTGGGCAAACACATGTGTAAATTTTTGGGTTTCCGGCCGCCGCAGACAAACTTTTAGTACGGTGCAGGGTTTTTGTAGGTGAGACATAGGGCACCTATGGAAATAATTGATTTCCGTAGGTCCCGATACTAGTCATTTGCGGCGGCCCCAACGCATGCCTACCGGCCCAAAAACTCATCCAAAAACTACCTTTTAACCAAAATAAATGAATTTCAATCCATTGAAAAAGGAGAGGATGATGAGCTTACCGTGTTGATGGAGACCATTTGTTGAATGGTAGCCTATGCTTCTTGGAATTGACAGCCAAAATATGAGGTAAAAACAGGGTTTCTAGACAGGTTTTGAATGAAATGCAAATGAAATAACAATAAAAGGTTTTACCCCTATTTATTTCACTTTTTTCTCTTTCTAATAATATTTTATATTATGTTAATTCATTTTATCATAACCTAAAGGTCTAATGGTCCCGTGAGTCTTTTATTTTTCGCAGGTGGGAAGACTAAAGTCCTGAACAATGCAGTATGGATGTTTTTCTTGATTCGCTTTTTGTTTGTTACATGTATCAATACTTTTTAGGATTTTTTAGAAAAACCTTGAGCCTAGTCTTTGTTCATTCTTGTGCTTGAAAATCAATGAGAACGCAACCGAGTATACTTTTGTCATTTTTTCGTACTCGTCGTGGCAACATGAAAAGCAAAACCCATGGAGTATCCTTTAATCTCTTTTCACGCTCCATAAAAAACGAAAATATTTCCGAGCGACCTTGTTCTTTTCACGCTTGTAACATTATTTGAAAAAAACATTCGATGGGCGATAGTTTATCACTTTTTCGGTCTCGTCGGATTACTTTATGAAAAAGGAACTGAGAGAGCTCTCTTTAATGTTTTTTTCAGACTCTATAAGCATGAAAAACCCCTGAGTTTTCTATCTTTTGATTCATTAAACAAACATCGAAAGACCCACATGGCACTGAACCACTCCTTCTTAGGGTTCGTTAAACATACTCTGAGGGACTCATCCGAAGGATGAGCTTACATCAACAAGCATATGTTATCCTCCTCAAGCTTGTGTAAAACTAAAGAGGTACTCGCCAGAAATGGTGGGGGAAAATTTGGGAAAGAAATGTGTCTTTGTATCCATGTTAGTGGCCGTACTAGTCGCTCTTGAACATGACACCCCCCTTCATCATTTGAATCCAGGTTGGGAAATCCATTTGTCTCGTTTTCATACCTATCTTTGAGAAAATTGAAGTTTTCATCATAACATTTCGTCAATTTCAGCAGTTTGTCTTCAAATAATTAAATGAGCAGTTTAGCAAACTGAAATAATTCAAACAAAAGTTTAATTTTTAAAAGTCAATTCATGTCTTGTAAGAATGCATATTAATTAATAAATACAAGTGGAAGGATTTCAATTTGAACAAATACGTTAGTTTTACTAATTGTAAACTTTTGTTTAAAATAATATCATTTTTTGTGTTTTCATACTTTTGATAAATTAAAATAAATTATCTAAGAGTTAAATATAAAAAAAAAAATGATATGTGTCTTAAAAGTATGTTTATCAGAGATTGAAAAAAAAAACAGAATTTTCTGGATTTGGATGATGCATTAACTTTTACAAGTCTTAAACATTGGTTTAAAAATAACGTCATTTTAGCAATTTTGCACTTTTCTACAAGATGAAACAAATGGTATAAGGCTTGTTTTTTTTTAATTCAATATGCATCGTCAAAGAACATACTTAAAAGATTAAATTTGAACCAACATTTTCACTTTAAACAAAGCATTTAATTTCTATAAATCTCGCTTTCATTAAAAAAAAATGTTGACCCAGGTGGATATCGCTGGCCACCCACCTATTCCCACTGGCTCCTCTTTACAATTTTTAGTTCAGCACGTTCTTCTGTAATTCTTTGTAATTGTGGGTTGTACACCTTTTGGGTTCTATGAATCCCTGCACATCTTCCAGGTGGATATTGGTGGCCGCCCACCTAATCCAACTAGCTTATTTTGGAAGTTTCCATGTTAGTACATCTTTTTGTACTTATAGGACCGTTTTGGGGCCCTAAACAATGTTTTTTTGGCTTGCCACAATCAAACTATAGACTGAGTCAAATTTTAATGTAATAATGTGTATTTATCGAAAATACCTTTCCAACGGGCTATCACGCGCCTAAAACGAAGGTTGTATGCAAAAGTTACGACCCTGGGAAGTTGAGGTACCAACTTACCCATTGGGGCCCACATAACTTTTGGTGTTTCATCTCCTAGGGTTAGGTTTTTGGATGTATAGGGTTTTGGAATTCATGAGTAATGTTAAAAATTCCTATGGATCCTTAGTGTAATCATTCGGCTCAGAAGAATGTGCATAGCAAGCCACATCTCTTCAAAGAGATAGCTACCACCATTCGAGCAAGTTGTTTCCAGTTCTGCATTTTTACAGTTTCAACCTATTTTATTTGTCAATAGAAATTATTGTTCATTGGATATCTATTGTTTTCCTTCGTACCTCTATGTTATTGTATGCAGTCTGTTATTTTTTTCGTGCTGCTCATGAATGTGGATCAGTGGTATCAAAGTGGTCTGCTCTTCATTTATTTTTCTTCGTGCATGTCCACGACAAGATGTGGGTACAAGAAGTTGGGACTAGAACCAGTTGAGCCTTTGCAAGATCGGCCACGTCGAGCCCGACAAAAACCCATGGGGGACGAGAAGAAAGATGATGGAGTAGGAGATCCTTTTAAAATGTTGCTTGAGAAATCCCTTGCTTGACAAAAGAACGAAATGATGGACAACGTTTCACATATCCTTCAACGACTATCCACAGGAGACACATATTCATCAAGTAGCCATGCAACCCCCTTCAAGGTACAAGTAAATTTTGATATTCCATTATTTTAAGGACTGATAGATGTGGATATTGTACATAAATGGTTGAATGTTCTCGAAGGGTATTTTTCAGCCCACAATTTTTCCGACAGGAAAAAGATTACTTTTTCACTCCTCAAGGTCATCCCCCATGTTAAGGATTGTTGGGATACTTACTCTGAGAAAAGGGCTATAGAAGAATCTGAAATATTTCCGGTCACCCCCACATGGGATTCCTTTAGGGATTCCATTGAAGAACAATACTACCCTATTGGAAGCTACAAGGACTAGTACACAAGATGGACCACGCTGCATTAGGAAAGGGACCAGACTGTACCATATTTCACCAATATCTTCCATACCCTGCACACCAAATTGGGTATCGAAGACTATGAATGACATCTGGTGCTCAAATATTGTGGTTTTCTGCATAGATACATTCAAATACAGATGGATTTTATAGACATCACATCATTAGGTGTGGCTTATAGATATGATGTCAAGATCGAGAAGAAATTTAAGTAGAAGAGGCGAGAGTTTGGATCTGCAAAATCCTCACAGTCGAAGCAGGGAAAAGGCGGCCCCAACCCATAAAACAAGGGACAGAGAAAATATGGTTGCTCTCAGGACAACCAATCCAAACCGCAACCCAAGAAGGGTAATGATAATTTGAAGAAGGACATGGGAAAATGGTGCAAATACCATAAAATCCCTTGGCACAACACCGAAGAATATCTCTCCAAGCAGTCACTGGTGGTTGAGTTAAAATATTCCAAGTCAGAGGCAGATTCTGATTCTGAATCAAATCCAGAAAGTGGGAAGCAGATCATCGATGTGGAACCTAGTGCCATTGTCGCTACCACCAAAGTCCAAACAAGCAAGCCAGAAGAACTAGAGGAAGAGGAATGCCTCTTTCACTCACAGATGTGGGTAAAGGGAACTCCACTGAATTTCATTATCGATAGAGACATTCAGAAAAACATGATTTCAGCAGAGGTTGTCAAGCAACTGGACCTACCAATAACACCGCACTTGCATCCCTATACCATCTGCTGGCTTCGTCAAGGATGAGATCTCTGCATCAGTCGACAATGTTGTCTTCCCTACAATGGAAATCCCTTCAAAGATGAGTTATTGTATGATATTGTTCCCCTTGAAGTTTGTGAGGTTCTTTTAGGCCAACCATATTTGTGGAAGCAACATGATGTGTATGAGTCTAGGCCCCATAGTGTTATTATTACTTTGGGTAGACAATTGTACAGGATACCAGAGGTAGCGCCACCTATCGTTATTTCTTTAATCTTTGCTAAGAAATGTAGTAAGTTCATTTCACAGAGCATGAAGTTTGTCTTCTTTATCATCAGTGCTCACAGTAAGAAGAAGGTCTTCTCCACATTCGTGAACTCTACACAAAGCCTCTCTTTGCAGCAAAAGCAAGTGGAAGGGATCGTGGAAAAGTACAGAGACATCTTCTCTTCAACCACCGGGGTACCGACACACTGCCAAGTCAAGCAACCAATTGATATAACCTTTGGTGCCTCGCTACCTAATGGACATGTCTATCGTCGCTCATTGATGGAAAATGATGAAATCAAGTGCCATATCCAATAGCTGCTTCAAAAAGGGCACATCTGACCCATCTCCTCCCCTTGTGGAAGCCTGATTGTGTTGGTATAGAAGAAATACGGGACCTGGCGGCTATGCATTGATTATAGATCATTAACAAAATCACAGTCAAGAACCGGTACCCAATTCCCCAAATTGATGACCTTCTTAACCAACTCAAGGGGGAAAAGTTATTCAAAAAGATTGACCTAAAGGCTGGCTACCACCAGGTTCCCATCGAACTAATTAATGTATGGAAGACAACTTTTGAATCTAAAGAAGGTCTCTTCGAATGGTTGGTCATGCCCTTTGGCTTAACAAATGAACCAACAACTTTCATGATATTGATGGATGATGTATTGAGACCCTTCACCAACTATTTTATGGTGGTATATATGGATGACATCCTCATCTTCAACATAACTTGGGAGGAGCATTGCGACATATTCAACAGGTATTGGGCACTCTGCGGCAACACAAGTGATATGCCAACTTGGAAAAATTCTCCTTTGGCATGAACATGGTCCAAAACATGGGTTACATTATTGATGAGCATGGGGTACATGTGGATCCAACTAAGATCCAAATCATTCATGATTTTCCATCCCCGACCACACTAATCGAGATTCAGAGATTCTTGGGACTGGCCAACTTCTACCGAAGGTTCATGTTGGGATTCTCCCATATTGCATGAGCCCTAAACCAAGTAACCAAGGGAGATGGCAAGGAAAATTTCACATAGGGGAAGGCACAACAACAAGCATTTGATGATATGAAGCATCGCTTGTGCTTAGCTATAGTACTCTCCTTACATGATTTGCAACAATCGTTCAAGATTGAGATTGATGCCTCCGACTATGATGTCAACATAGTTCTCACTCAGCATGGTCATCCAGTAGCATACCATAGTGAGACACTCTCAGATATTGTCCTTAAATACCCCACCTATCACAAATAAATGTATTCCATTGTGCAAGCTTGTCGTCAATGGAAACATTACATTCTAGGAAAGGAGAAAATCATCCACATTGATCAAAAGCCTCTATATTTCATACACACAAGAGGGAAGTTGTAGAACGACCGCCATCAAAAGTGGTCCATGCTGGCAAAGGGGCAGACCCAGGGTTCAACACTCAACAACGCACAAACAAAACCCTAACTACCAACCCTTTCAGCAACACCTGCAGAGCAGGAAAAGTCTCACTTGAGGTAGAGCAGGGGCATTATAAGACGCAGCTGTTTGTAACCAAGATAGGACACATATCTGTGATAATAACATTTCGCAGAGTATTCTAGTAACACTTGGAAGGTGATATGCATTAGTTTCCTAACCTTAGTAACATCGCAGAACATACCCAAATATAGATCGGCAGAGTAACAATAAATATTAAGCACTTCAACCACTTAACACATAGCACTGAGTTAGATATAGCATTCATTCATCCTTAACACAAGTAAAGAACTAAGCAACGACAAATCTATCTATCATACATAATAATCAAAGCATTGAGCAGATTCATAACATAAACAACACAACACAAAGAAAACCAAAGACACAAGATATACATTGTTCACCCTAGTGTGGGGCTACGTCCACCAACTACTTCGTCTTCTTTATTATTCGCCAATCCCTTACATTCAAAAACTCATGTGCACTAAGCTACATATTCGAGCTTCACCTAGGATAGGAGATCTACGCATTGAACACCAAATCCTCCTTCCAAACTAGGTCAAGGCATAGAGCCAACTCTTTATCAAGCATGAAGCCTTACACATAGACATTCCCTTTCAAAAATCCAATCTAACTACTTGCACTTAGCCACTTCCCACTACCAAGACTTCTCTTCTACACTACATTCTTACTTATTTATACTTTTACAAACCCTTACAATTGTTAGGACCACACAATGTACCTTTTTGCCCATACTTTGTGCCATTATTATACCCTTCATCACTTGTATTTAGACTCATAATATCACTTCATCTGATCATTCCAAGGTATACAACGTCCTCTCTCATTACTATATGCTTAATCTGTTTTGCATAATATTTTACATCACTTTTGTACTTAACCATTGATTAGAAATGCATAAGTGTCCAAAACTGCAGATTTGCATTCAAGGCCTATTGCTGAAACACGGAGCTGCTACACAGTCCGAGGTCGCAGATGCTGAAACATGGAGCTGCTACACAGTCCGAGGTCGCAGATGATGAAACACGGAGCAGCTACACAGTCCGAGGTCGCAAGATGCTGAAACACAGAGCTATTACACAGTCTAGAGTTGCAGATGCTGAAACACAGAAGAACTGCCAGAACCGACGATGCTGAAACACAAGGAAGCCGCCATAGTCAGCAGTCAACACAGTTAGAGCACAATTCATGTGGCTGAAACAACCCGCGAATTGCGATGCTGAAACAACATCAACAACGATGAGAAGAAGTTGTTACACCAGCCGTAACAACAATACCTCGTTCAGTTCCTGTAATATCATTCGGTTGCATGAAACTAGGACATCCTATGCTGATTTAGAAAGAAGATCCGACTTAGGATAGGATTCAGATATGTATTGTAATGATTGTATCGAAGGGATTTCCTCTTTAAATCAGAGGAAATCACCATTCGAGGTATCCAAGTTTTGATGTATTGA